>QVNW01001335.1:0-23708 GCA_014825475.1 Pseudomyrmex flavicornis | reverse complement strand
TTTCTCTCTCTCTTTCTCTCTCGCTTTCTCTCTTTTTTCATCGTCCACCGCGTACCATGCCATAGGTGGAGAAGATTCTCTCCCGGTCTCGCCTCCTCACTCGCTCCGTTTCTCTCGTGCTCCATCTCGCGGCACTGATTGGACGATCCATCACCGTTGCTTCTCTCTCATTCTCTTGCGCTGTCTTCCCTTTCTCTGTCTCTCCTTCCTGTCCTCTCCAGTCTCTATTGCCAAGGAGTCGGACACACACACACACGCACGTTCGTGCACGCGTATATATCGCACGTAGATATATTATATATAGTATATACATAGTATGTGTATATATATATATATATAATATATATATACTATATATAATTTCTATGGAAACATAACGTGACTTCATACACAGAATTACACGCGTTACACATGTTTATATATACGTATACATATACGTGAGTACATTATGTACTCAAGCTACGTTGTCACGTGTGCACGCAACGATTCTCATATATATGCACACGCGCGGAGACTGGACTCTTGTGTAGTACCAGCGACCATCGCCCAGAGGGGCGGCCATTCTCGAAAGGGGGCGGGAGGGTAATTGGTTCCCATGGAGGCAGAGAAAACGCCTCGCTCGAAAACGTTTCGGCGAAACTGCATCGCGCAGCTGGAACGCGCGCAAGCGTTAGATAGTTGGCAGAGAATCAGATTCGAGAGGATACAACACGCTAAAGTTATCCACAAAGTTGCGCGATTATAGTTGATGATCGCGAGCGCGGAAATAATCTATCACAGACAAGTTTTTGCTGTTTGTAGCAGTTGCAGATTTCCGATTTCTTTTTCGAATTAGAAGTGTATTCGCGTATTCGCGGCGCGTGGTTTTTTTCTCGAAATACGATTATCCCGTCAATACGCGGGAGAGGAAATGGAGTAGCTCGAAGGCGAAAGAAGCGCGCGCGTATATACGATAAGCGTGATACACGTCGGAAAATATATAAGCTTGCCACCATCCACAGTTCGTATTCATTAGTTCCTTATTCAAAGCCACGGAAATAGTTCCGGAGTTGCGAGAGGCACAAAGCACAAAGCTCTGTCGCGGAACAATGAGTGGCGAAGGGATAGGGACGGAGATAGCGAAAGAGCGAGAGCGAGAGAACTGCAGATTTCATGAAGCCCAAGATAGGCACAATGGTTTAGCTGGCGAGTACATCATCTCTCTGCCTGCCTCTCGTCATCTCTCTCCCACTCTCACTCTCTCTCTCTCTCTCTCTCTCTCTCTCTCTCTCTCTCTCTCTCTTTCTGTGCCGTTTTTCTTTCTCTATCTCGCTTCCTACGTGTGTGTCTCAGTTCCTCTGCAATATTCATATGTGTTGAATATATTAATGCGCCGAGAGATATGTAAAGCGTGCGCGACTGGGAAACGCGCCGTCTCCGTTAGCTGCCGGCTGGCTGCTGCCTGGCTGGCTGGCTGCAATATTAGTGAAATGTGTCTCGGAGTGCGCCCATGTGCGGCACCGATATTAAACAGCAGCCGTCATTGCATCTGCCCTCCCGGGTAACCCGTCTGCTCCACGCGTGTTTCCAGTTTCCATCGGGAATCTCGTTGGTCCTCCGAATTTCGATTCCGCACATACTCCCCTCTTTTTCGAATTCTTTCTCTTTCTGACATGTTCTTCGTACCTTCTCGCATACAGTTTCTCTCCTCCCGCTTCTCCCGAGAAAATAATCTACCGGAGAGAGAAAGAGAGAAAGAGAGAGAGATTAGAGACTAAGATTCCGCTATATTTTCCGCTATATGAAAATCCGGTCGATACGGTATAGTCCGTCATGAAAAAAGACTCGTCGTGAAACAGATGCGCGTAATGGTCGGGAAATTCTGGCGCAAATTGCACCAACACGCGAGTAATAAATATATTACGCGCGTATATTTAGTTCTGATTCAAACTCGGCGATAAAAAGCAATGCGAATTTCTTATATGTCTCTGCTGTGTTAAATGCAGAATAAAATAGGCGCGCGAAGAAAAATATTCGAAGTAAAGAAAACGGAATAGTTTCTTGACGAGACTATTTATAAAGAATGATATTTATTTAAGAATAGAAAACGACGCGCAATTAATTATCTTCGCACAGCTGCTGTTACTCTCTCGGTGTCTCCTTAGAATAATATTTTCTATGTACTCTTTTCCGATTTAAATCACGTTTTACGGCAGCCTCTCGCATTATATATACGCCCGTCGATGAGCGAGTTTTCTCTCGTATGTAACCTTCGTGTATGCAGATAGGCCGAGAGGCTATTACTATGCAAAGTAATTACAACATTACTTCACACCTGGCTTGCTTGCGTAATACACAGCACACTTTGCTGAGTGTTCCATCTGTTTGATGATTCAATCTGAAACCTCGGCGGAATTTGTTTCCTCGTTCGAGACTGCGTTCGTGAGACGATCGCTTTTGAGAGATCGCTCACAATCGCAAATGCGAATTCAACATAGACATCCCGAGACGTCGTAGTAATTAAAACGTAAAATTACGAAGGGATCGGCGTTGTCGTCGTCTCGTTTCGTCGCTGAAAGAGACACACACCGAGCGATATTACTGTAGAAGGAAACGCGCGCGATATAGTCCCTCTTTCATCCGTATTGGTCTGTTTCCACCAATTTTTTTGCGGACGAGATGAATACAGCTGGAAGAGTGCTAGCGGAGGGCGAGTTAAAGCCCCGTGCGCGAAAGAGAAAAGGGGGTGGCGTAGGAAGGGGTGGTCTCGCGATGTAGCAGTACGATGCAGTATGATATAATCGGTAGTACCGGCACATGGGCACACGCCAACTTCCTCTCTTCCGCCCTTCGCTCTTCACCCCCGTTTCTACCTACTGTGTGTACCCTCCACCTCTCAACGTGCCTCTACACGATTCTCCCAACCTACGGCCCAACCCCGGCAGCAGCAGCGGCGGCGGCGGCGGCGGCAGCGGCAGCAGCAGCAGCAGCAGCAGCAGCAGCAGCGGCAGCAGCGGCAGCAGCAGCGGCAGCAGCACCCAACCCAGACCCTGGGGCTGTCAAACGCAGGCCGAATCTTCTTCTGCTCGTGACAGCCTGGAAATGAAGAGAGTGCCCCGCGTGGCGTATCCTACCCGCTTTCGTACGTTAACGCACGTTCTAGGTACGTACATACGTACGTGCCGAATTGCGCACACACGTACGTACGAGCGAGCGTCTACATTATCCCTTTAATGTGTACGGCTGGGCGCGAGTATAAGCCGTGGAATGAAGCGAGAGAATTGGCCCTTTTTCTCTCTCGTCGGTCCCTTCTTTCGGTTTCGATTCCCGGCGAGCGCTTCCGGGCGTATCTGTCTCTTTGTGCGCCGAACGCACGGTTTGGTCTTCGGCTTAATCGGTTATTTAGATTGCGTGTTTGATCGTGTGTTGATGCATTATTTTCTTTTCCATTGTGATGTTTTTTTTTTTACCGATTCGCGATATCTATATATCTCTGTTGAAACACAACTGATTATGTATGCGTGCGTAGTGATTTAAAAATAGAATCAATCGCCGACGTAATCATTCGCGGTTCACAGATCGGTTAGCGCTGCACATGTGAGTTTTGACTTGTAGCGTTTTTCGTCGTTTTTCACGTTTTTCTTTTTTTCTTTTTTTTTTTTTATCGAGCGAAAGGTTTTATATCGCGTTGGTAGTTACTTTAAGGAACGGTCTAAAGAATCTGAAAGAGGTCCCTACCCCGCCGATTACGAAGCACTTTTCGAGCGCGATCATTAGCGCAATTATTATTGTGTCGGAGCACAATGAGCGCACCGCCATCGCCGACAACAATGGACGCTGAAGGTGAAGAGGCGAAGGGATGAAGCGCGCGGCGCGCCGGCGATGGAGCGAAGTGGCTGGCCGTGGAAAAGAGGAGAGCCGGGTAGATCGCCGTGATGGAACGAAATGAAAATAGAACAAAGGCCGCGAGCGGAGCACGTAAAAAAATGCTAATGAACAGACGCGGCTATTGTCGTTAATTGCATTTTGTTTTCTGCCGCGTAACTCGCGCCGACGTCGTTTGATGCGTTGCCGTTTCACGGCGTCGTGGAGAGCATCCTGCGCGATTCCCGTCTCTTTAAAAAAAAAAATTTCATGCTAGACAATGTATTCTCTCTCTCTCTCTCTTTCTCTCTCTCTCTCTCTCTCTTTCTCTCTCTCTCTCTCTCTCTTTCTCTCTCTCTCTCTCTCTCTCGCGGTATTCTTTTCACATCTTTCGGCACAAGGAATCCGCCGAAAGAAATATCGACCTTTACGACCTTTTCGCTATTGCCGGTGATCTCGACGTTGCGCGCGTCGCGGTGGGGCGAGTCTATCGAACAGTCGCCGACGTCGTGTTACGAACTGGCGAACTAAAATATGGCTCGTTGTTAAAGGGCATGGCGCGGGAGAGGTGTATCTATTAGAATGCGCTGTCGAAGCACTTGATGCGTTTACATCGTTGCGTCGGAATCTTGTTTGCTCGCAACGATATTACTGCTATGTCCGCTGTGTTATATTACGGCATTACATTTCCTCGTACATGGGATCCATCGCGTATAACCCCGCACAGATACAAGATCTTCTTATTGTTCCGGAATTTTTTGCCGGATCACGCTCCGTTCGTTTGAGTTTACACGCGACGAGTATTCTACAAGAAGTTTGTCTCATTCTATTTTTAGAATAGTTTAACGTTTTATGGAAATGTGTGAAAACGAGAGTCTTTAGAATGTTTGACAATTTCGCGCACAAGTTTTTTAAAGAAAAGATAAATTCGAATATATACGATAAATTCTGAAATAAATTTTATACAAGGATATGTGCGCGAATATTAATTAGCGTCGGGACAGATGAAAAGAAAGCAATAATTGTTCTAATTGCGAGGTTTTTTCGTCTTGTAATTGAGACGTCAGGTGTTCATTCTTCATTCATTCCCTCGCCTTCTCTTCATCATCGAACGGAAAGAGGCACGCACAAAATTATTATGCCGGACCAGACGGAGGGACCTCTCGCCGTTATCTTCTCGGCGGCTTGTTTCTCACCCCGCCCTATTAGTTGCCCGTGTCCCAAAAAATCTATACGGTGAGTCTTCCCCGCGTTTCCCTCCTCGTCGATCGACGCGAACGATTCAACGGGACGATCCAACCTGGACCTGGTGAAATATTGCGACTCGGTTTCGACACCTCAGCATCGTTAATTAGCGGTGCCGCACTTTTGCTCCCTCACGTTTAATTACAATGTGCGAGAGAGAAGAGACGCGCTGGGACCTCAATGTGCTACATTCTCGGCTACCTGCCGGACGTGACACACCGGCTCTCACGACCAACACGTGCCCTCGACTGGTATCGCCTGGTATCGGCGGTGTCAAACACACGGCCAACGCACGCGGACCAGCGCGGACCTGACGCCGTAAACGCCGATCGTGTGTGCGATTCGGTAATGAGATCGTGACTCCTTAGAAACCGGATATTGGCGCGAGTAATTGTCAAACGAGACACGTTACATTTTTAACCACTCTTTGTTACAAACAAAATACATCCGTGTTTTTCCACATTTTGATGAAATATGAAGACAAAATCAAATCCAATATCCGCATTGTGTTTAAATTTATACTTAATTATTAGTTTTTTTAACGATTTAAAAAATAGATTTTATTTATCGTTAATGTGCCAGAGGGAGTTTCGACATTATATATACGTTTGATTAAGCGACCCTTTTTATTTGTTTGTTGTTCCGGTTTAATTCTTTCGCGAGATGTATACCGACGGAGGGTCCGCGGTATAGGTCAATGGGAAACTAATTGTCGACGCTTCGAGGGGTTGCAGTCAGAACTAGAGGGGAGAGGGTGGTAAAGCCTCGGCGTTCGCTCGAGGGACCGAATCGAGGGTGGTCGAAAAGTCTAAGCACTCGACGGAAAGCCGGCGAAAAGTAGCGGGCGTATAGCGGGTGAGACTAGACGATCACGTTAATGTTGGTGATGCCGCCGCGGCGATGGTCGTGGTTGGATGCTGGTGGCGCGGGGGATGATGTTGAAGGGAGAACGAGAGGACACTCGAGTGAAGAGGGCCGACAACAGATTGCCACGGCGAGAGAAACAATGCGATTTCCTCCCCCTCCCGCCCTTGCTGCCCCTAATCTTCCCTTCTCTTCGGATGCAACGTACACGCAACGCGCACTTCTACGAGGCACTCAACGACTCCGGGCATCGAGTGTTTCAATGGCGTATTGACTCGGTTACCGAAATGACACGATCACGCGCGCGCCGCGCCATTCCGAACTGTCTTCTTGTATCTTTCCGTCCGATTCGATACTAAACGACGTGATTTAATCAAAGGACGCAAATTTTCGCGCCATTTACATTTAACGATTGAAATTTGATACGCGGAATTTTTCAGATCGCGATGCAATTTGAATCGCCAAACAAACTCCGATTGTTTCTCGCGCCGGTTTTCTTGTTATTGAGAGAGATTTATGTTCTCTCAAGAATATTCTAATCTTCATTTATATTCTCGCATGAATATTCTATTATTTGATCCAGTTTTTATATTGCCGAAGCTCGGATAAATTTCCACGTAAAAACTCAGCCACTCCGCGGCCATCTATTTTTTCTCCTGCAGATATGTGTATCCCGAACGTTTAAGAAATTTGCGAAATTGCAGGCTCGATGCCTCGGGGGCGTAAAGAATACCGTTTACGGTATTCTTTAAATTCTACTTGCATAAAATATAAAGTATCGACATTATGTATTTATTATAATGCGACCTAGAGGCACAGGCTTCGATCGAGCAGCAGTCACGTTGCTCAAGAGGCCTCGAGAGAACTCGCGCCGGCGGTAGGAGAAGGAAGAGACACGAGAAGGAGGGTCGGGAATAATCAATTTATCATTGCAGGTGCCTCCGCGCATTTACATACGCGACGACGTTGCAGTCGTGGTTCCGTGTTGTAGTCGTTGTTTTCGCGTTCGCGAGCATTTATGCGCGTGTATGCGATGCAAATTGACGATATACGCGCTTCGCGATCGCTTCTTTGCTCAAATACCGAAACAATGCCGATGAGACAAGTTTTGATGATCTCAACGCAATATTCTACCGATGATTATGCGTTCTTTGAAATTTGCGTAAAAGTATGAAAATGCTAAAGACTAGATGATTGAAAGCGATGCAAGTAGCGGAGAGAGAGAGAGAGAGAGAGAGAGAGAGAGAGAGAGAGAACGAACATCCAGAATAAATTATCGTGCTCGGGGCGACGTCAAGACACCTACGGTGACCTTGACATCGCCGGCGCTACCTCCGTGAAAAAAATTCATCTTCTTCATTAATCACGAGAAGAGAGACAGGGGTCTCTCCTCCGCGAGCCTTAAATATCTTTTACATAATCTTTGAACACAGCGGCGGCACGTGACGCTGACACGCAAAGGATCAACGTCCTGACCGATCGCACCGAGTCACGCTTTAGATATCTCTCTCTTTCTCTCTCTAATTTTAATGGGGCAAGAACATTAATCGTTATCGGACCGCGACCACCGACAACCCGGTTCCGTCGATCGGCGCTAAGGTCGCGCCTGTACTTAATCTATCTCTCCAAGTACGCCGTAAAACCGGCGCTAATACGAGCCGCGCAATCTGAGCGCGCATTGATTTACGAGGTCGTAAGAATCTCTGTCCACGCGCCACGATCTCCTCACTCTCTCCTCTTCCTCGATCGTCCCCGTAACCGATATTACGTTTGTTGCGTCGATATACGCAACGCATAAATTGTCTCTCGCTTCTTTGGAAATTCTAGTTTGGGAAACTAAAGATATTGGCTTTTTTTTTTTTTTAATAGCGTGATGTAAATTACGAAATGTGATGTTATGTCACTCAAACACGTTTGTAAACACTCTCTTTCGCGCTTGTTAATTTTTCAGCTTGCTATTTCAAAGAGCAACAGGAATTTTCTCTCGATGTCACTTTAGTTTTGATACGTGCTGCAGTCTTTATCCGTAATGCAGCGCGCGTCACACTATAATGTCTCGCGTAAACCACAATTTTCCGCGTTTTACGAACCTTCGGACGATGTCATTTTTTTTTTTTTTTTTTTTTTTTTTTGCCGGGACTCCGGCGCGGCAACATCGACGATCGAGTCGGCGGTAAAATAATCGTAAAGTAACGGGGCGTTTCGCCCACACGACGCGAGTCTTTGGTGCGCGCACACACTCTAACACCTACTTTCTTCTATCTGCATATCGGGCGAATCGCGACTCTTCCCTTTTGTCCTCTCCGTCGGCTCACTCTCGTTTTGGCCTCTCGTGAGATAGCCGTGTGAGCCGCACTGTGCGCGCTGCCATAAGGGGTTAGGGTTTACGACTGTCTTCGACTGTCAATATCGTCATCGCCATGCCGTATTGCTCTAGGTTTGTCTGACCTCGGAGCTTCTCGTCTTTGTGAACATATTTTTGCACGGACTTACATAAATCAGCTCGTATTTTGCTCGTTTTTTTTTAAAATCTCCAAATCTTGCGATCTCAAAATTCGCTTATTATTAACAGAAATTTTATTGATATCTGATTTTAGCGGAAGAAGAAACGAACAATGTGTTTCCGAATGTCAACAAAATTGTTTTTTTAAACGATATACTGAAGACGAAACGTAATAGAAAATTTAGCATTGAGCGCAGTTACAGTTGTGCCTGTCGTCGTCGGTTCACATCGGTGTCGTCTTTGTCGCAGCTGTCGCTGTTTTGTCTGTCTCTCGATTTCTTTCTCTCGCTGTCTCTTTCTCTTCATTTCACCGCTAACACACAAATACACGCGCTCTCTTTGGATCCCTTTATCTCGTCCTCTCTCGCTCTCTTCGAAGGTTATTCCGAATGCCGCGCACCCGCCGCTATTTTGGTTACGTTAAAAATGCATCCATCGGGCCACGTCAACGCGCCCATTCGCCGTCGCGTCGTCGACCTTTCTCACAGACTAAAGCTTCCACGTCGATCCCCGATCTCCGAGAAATCACGAGGAGCGCGTAAGTAAGGCGCCATTAAACGACCGCTTGCATCCTTCTTCGCGGACGCTTTCACAGTGGCCCGCTAATTGACGCCATTGTAAATAAGACGTTTTCCCGCCTTTCTCCTCGTCGACTGTCATTTTACACGGGCACGGGTTAAATCGCCGCATTGTGGCTATTTCAAACGCGAAATTGCGTTTAGCGCAGCACTTTGAGGACTCGCGCGGGCAATATCTCTCTGCTGAAAGCGAAATTCGGCTGATCGCCGGAGAAGAGTTTCTTTTGATCCGCCCGGTTCGACTCACTAATTTTAGAGACAGCGCTAGGCTTGCGGACGTTACAAGGATGTTGCATTTTCTGCAAATAGCTTCGCGTCAATCGCATTTTTTGCGCAACATTTCGGTCGCGACGGAGATACGTTCGTGTCTCACATTGATCGAATTCAGACGACGAGAAAAAGACGGGAGAATAACGAGAGAGAAAAAGAAAGAGAGAGAGAGAGAGAGAGAGAGAAGAAAAATAAAAGAAAAGAAAAAAGCGGAGATACGTTGGCCGCAGCTTAGACATAGACACGTAAGATGGAGTCTGGTTTGATGGAATGCCGTTTCCATCCCGACCGAACGTTCCTCCCTCGCTCCTTTCTCGATGTTCGCCACCTCGTGCGCGCCATCCTCCTTTGGTAACATGTGTGCGGGCTCGTGTTAAGACGACCCTCGCGCTTTCAGACCAATCTCACGAATGCTTAGGAGCGGACGAGTCTGTATAGTTACCTAAAAGGCAAGCTATAGTGGGACGAGAACCCGGCCGTATTCGGACTTCCATATGGGCTTTCCTTATGCGGCTCTACAAAACGCGTACTTAAAATTGAGATCATTATCGCACGTCACTTTCAGATTGTGAAATCGAGACGAATATATTCTTCGCTTTTTGTGACTCTGTAAGTTTTTTTACACACCCGCGTAACATAAAAATGATTAAGTTTTTTATTTGAATATCGATACGCGCTAGACTTTGAAAACAGAAACTAGTCTCTCTCTCTCTCTCTCTCTCTCTTTCTCTCTCTCTTTCTCTTTTAGATGATGAAGACGTATTTATGACAATCATTCATACGTGACTATCCTAGTCGTGTCCAACAAATTCAGTCGCTCCGCCTCGCTCTCGGCGATATTCCATCATCGCTCGTTGACGGAACGACAAAACATTTCTCTCCTTTAGTCCGGTACCGTGGGGATGTAAGTCAACGGAGCACTTAAGCATGGCGCTGTGCGATGCTCGGGCACTAAATAACGCGCGCAGCGCGTCCGACGAGAAAGAGGCGAGCGATCTCGTTCTCGCCCCTTACGTTTGCCTGCTTCGCGCCGTTTTCTCTCCGCTGCGCAGATGCGTGTTGTGGATTTAAAAAAAAAAAAAAAAAAATTCTTCCAACTTCTGGCCGAGACCACTCGCTCGCGCGAGTCTTATCGGCGATCGGGATACGTCGACGCGGTCGATATAGCCGACATGCTCGTATAAAATATATCGCGGCCGACTTTTATATCTGCGCCCGGAGTTTGACACGCCGGAGGAGAGAGGATACCCTCCGTATCTGATTTTTCGCCCGTGGACGCGCTCGCGGAAAATTGAATGTCTGTTTGCCGCGATAATTCACCGTTCGTATCGGCAGCCTGGGATCTTTCGCCTCCTTCTTGCGAGCGCGAACCGCAAACTCTCTTCTCGGTATCGTCGCTCGTCAACACGCGGAAACCGAGCGCGAAGGGTCGGTCGATCGGTCGGTTCGGTTCAGTTCCGTGATTGTAGAACGCCGAATCTGTCGCCGCGTGTTTTATAGCACGGGTCAAATTGGCGAGAGAGAACCAAAGGGGGAAGTTGTAATAAAACGGACGCGTTAAACGTGTCACTCACTGTCACTGGTAGATGCCGGTGTCGGGCGTGCATTCGGTCGGAGGGCAATTCGAATCTAGCCGTGGTAATATCGAGCATCGCGCAGCGGAGAGGGAGGAGCGCGTTGTTTCTCTTGGTAGAACGGAAATTGAACCGCGGCCGGTCACGACAACCGTGAATTCGCACACTCTGCGTTGTTGCAGCCGCAGATGGAGAGTTTAGACAAATAAGGACTTATAGAGAGTGGGTTTATTACCGGCATTAATAAAAACGAAAGAATACGAAACGCAATCACTCACGGGGTGAATAAGCGACTTCTACTTTCTCATAACGTTCTTATCGCGCCGAGCGTATTTGCTAATGTGAGGTCTCGTTAGATTTGCGTTATACCACGATGATATAATCATTATACTCCGATTACTTGTGGCGCGCGTTATTAAGAATGAGATCCGAGAGAAAAAAAAGATAGAACTTCGTTTTTTTCCTCTCTTGTGAGAATTTAAGCTCGTCTGAAAAATCCGTCGCGTAAATTGTGGGCTGAACGGTGGTTCTTCCGCGTCGTTCTTCTAACATTGGCCGACCGGGGAACGGGTATCAGGCAAAAGTCAGAGCGCGCTATCGATCAAACGAACCGGTCGCCCGAGCCCCATACGCCCGTGTACCCCAAACGAATTCCAGTTGATCCAGCTAAGCGCTGTCCTAATATCGTCCGGCCGATTCCACGAGCGGATCTCTCTCCCGCGCTCGTTTTCGGGGATCCCCTAATGGCGAAGTGCCGAAACGTTGCCTTTGGTAAAACGAACGAGAGAGGAAGAAAGAAAGAGAGAGAGAGAGAGAGAGAGAGAGCGGACCGGTCGAGCGACGCTGACGGGCCGGCATGAATAATGTCGACTCATTATTCTTTCGGGGGATTTATCAGGTCGGAGTACCGATAACGCGCTCTTTTCGTTCGGTCGTTCCGCCGGGGAAGATGCGTCCGGAGATAGCTATGCATTTATGCGCGCTGGTGGAGGATGAAGATCGGAAGTGGGGAAGGGAAGGGAGTTTTACATTCCTCCCCCTTCTTCATCCCGCTTCACTCGGCCGTTCTTCTGTTCCTCCTCTTCTTCCTTTTCCTTTACGTCGTTCCCGGATTGCCCCCGCGCTCTTTCTATCGTCGATTTCCACCCTTTTCTCCTCCTTCGGCACCGGATCCACCACGAAGGACTCTGCCGACACCATCCCGCGTATACATCGCTGCGGAGGAGACCGTATCATAGTTAGGAGAGAATCTGAGTTTGGTTTCTGCGGGGCGCTAACAAGACGGGCCTGCGGGCCAGCCGCGTGAGTTATGGGCCTCTCATGCAAGTCCGCACATACGCGCGCGCACACAAACGCACGCTCGAGCTTTGGGCGCGTGTTCGTATGCGCGGCGGACAAACATAGCACAATATCGCGTCCCGTCTCGTTGGAATAGGATATAGAGTGCATAGCGAAGCTGTCGCCAGTTTTCTGGCTCATTACTAGTGCTCATTTCTCTCGACTCTCGACCAAGCGGAAACCCAGCGAATTGGTTCGTGTCTCCTGTTTACGCGCGATATATATTCTTGCGCGCGAGCGTAGCTCAAATCAACCGATTGCGGCAGTTTGCGAATAATTTCGCGCGCGCGAAATTATTGTTGGAGAACGTTCTTTCGCTTGAAGAGACCGTGTCAATAAAATTAGTATTTTTATTTTTTTTATACGCACATATCGTGCTGAGAAATGAACTCTCTATCAAGAAAAGAGAGTCCGTCGACCGAAAATCCGATCGGTTTATAATTATTGTTCGCGAGAAAGGCGAGAAAGAGAAAGCACACCAGAAACTGTGGAAATAAACGAAAACCGTTAACGCATCGCGGCGCATGACGAGAAGTTTAAACGCGTCGCGACGCCGCACACGGTGACAAAAAGTAAAACTCGGGCGCCGCGCAGTCAAGTTCGCCGACGCGAGGAAAAGAGATCCACGCCGTGGCTTACTAATCCCAGGACGAAAGCCGATATGTTCCCGTTCGGGACACGTGCTCGTCACATGTCCCGAAAGCTATCCGCGCTTGTCAACGACGAAGACGACGACGACGACGACGACGAAGTATGTAGAAGAAGAAGACGAGAACGCGCTCTCGACGAACGCACCGCGACGACGCATCCACCCGTTTCCATTAACGCTTTTATTTCCGTGGGTTACGACGGCTGCTAGCCGGTCGAACGACCGATTTTACTGCCGCCTCTTCGACCGAGCTAACGCACTTATCCGAAGGGATCGACGCGAAAACGTCTTGCGTAAACACGCGAGTGTTGCGAGGATTCTCGGATCTTGAGCGCGAATTGTCGGTTAATTGTGTCGCTCGCGCGTCGTTCGCATCAACAGGAAACCACGAGGAGAGAAACTTGGAATTGCAAAACACGTGGCCGCTTGTATCTATTCGCGAGCACGGGGTTAATTGTTCGGCCGATGGCATTTACGATTAAATTACAAGACGAACGGTTTGTTTACGCGCGCTAACTGTATATTAAAACATTCTAATTGCTATGACACGTAGTGTGATTAAGTATACGACGCATAGTTTTCCATAATTTCACACGCAATTATATGTATATATGTATGTTACGTTTGAATAATGTATCAACCGATCTGGAGAAAAACAACAATTTTTGGAAGTCTCACGCGTTAATTAATACGATTGCGACAAACAAGTGCGTGATTGATTTTCGACTTTATTGTTATTCGTTCAAAAAAAAACAAAACTCACTTTGCGAGTCGTATATATTAGCATTTTAGAAACGCAGTAGAAATAAATCGAGACAAACATTTTCTCTACTGCGAATAATTTTGTTGTTGTTATTGTTAAGTAAATTATCGCTCGACGCGTTGGTAATTCTCACTCGAATTGATTCGGGAACCTCACGTTCTGCCAGTAATTATCGCGGTAACAGCGCATCACCGAAGTCGCGGCACGGTTTCGTCGTGGCATTAATTAGCACAATCTTCGTACGTGCTTCGCGAGCGACGTCGCGCCGGAGATATCGCGAGAAGAGAGGGGAGGGGGGCTTTACTTATTTGTCTACGCTTGTCGCGGCATTTTGCGAAGTACGTCTTCTTCAATTACGTCGATTGAATCAGGCACGAAATTTATTTAAAACGCCGCTCGCAAGAAACTTTGTGTTTCTCGTAGTTTTTACATGTGTTTATTTTGCGTCCCTCTGCAGCTACTCGTAAATAATCCCGTCTGCGTCTTCTCGACGCGATTTCTCGAAAAAAAAAAAAAAAGGCGTTCGCGGATTAAATGCGAACGTGTTCGGAACCCGCGGATATACATAAGTCGGCGATTTATCACGCATAGATTGTTATCGAGCGGCGGCGCGTCTTGCGGCGGATCCTCGCGCGGAACTGGTAGCCGGATCGGCACGTTCGATGAATCCTAATAACGTCGTTCTCTCGTCGTCGTTGGGATGTGTCGCCCCGCGCTGCTGCGCCTCGTGCCCGTTTTCTTCGTGAAGCTACGTGTCTCACGACTCCACGTAGATATACACACGCGTAATTGATACAGCCATATACGCGCGGAGGCGCACCTATGATTTCCTCCGGGCTCGCGAGCCTTCCTCGGCCTCCGTGCCGCTGTCCGATCGATCTGTATTCATAGGTCGTGCGGCATAAAATACACTCGGCATGTCCATGAATCAGATAACTGTCACAGCTGCTCCGCCGATGTCTCAATCAGCCGCGCGTTTCGTTCTTTTGCTCTCGCGCGGTCGCTGCGATTCGCTCGCTCGCTCGTTCGTTCATACATATTGCGCCTCCGTTCCGCGCATTTCTTTTTATTTTTTTTTCTCTCTCTCTCTCTCTCTCTCTCTCTCTCTTATCCGCCTCGGCCTCTTTCTTCCTGCCTCGCGCTTTATTTATCGCCATAATCCCGCGATACGCGCTAGCTTCTCACCCACGGAGCTTTGGCAACTCGCGTTTCTCGTTTTGCACCTCGCGGCGGTCCGCGAAAAGAGGACGAAATCCCGCCGGCGAAGAGAACGTGCGAAAGGAAATTCCGCCGATGTGTTTTGAGTTTTTTTTTTTTTTTCGTCGGTGCTGTTTTTAACGAGTTCACGCTTCTTTGTCGGTTAAATCGGGGAAAAAGTCTGCGGGCGCTTGCTCGTTGACAAACGACGACGAACCGACGGAAAGATCGCTCGCTCTTTCCGTGCCGAACGTCTCTTTTCGTCGACCTACGATTCTTCGCTCCGCTTCTGTACAAACAATCGAAGGAAGACTCGATCGCCGATCTCGTTGTGCTCTCCGCAGCGACATTTCTGAAACGCTCTCCCCGTTATCATAACAATAATATCTGGGACGAGAGGAACGAAAGGCGATGCTTTTTAGGGACGGAAAGCGAGACCGACGTTCCGTCCGTTAATCCGCGCATAGCTGCGACGTCTCCGTCGCTCTTTCGTCTCATATTTATCCCAGCTCGTAGCGATAGGCAGATATTTCGGTCTTTTCCCTCTTCGTTCCGCACGGTACACCGTGTCGTGCGTCATCGGTGTTTACGAAGATGCTCGAGAGAATCTAAGATTCTCATCTCGTATGAATCGCCGAATCGGCCGCGTCGCGTCGAGCTCTTCGGACGATTATCTCCATGATAAGATACGTAATCAACAGTGTTTTTGTTTTATGTTTCAGTGTTAATACATACGCGTCTTAACTTTCCGAAAGATTAATTAAAGATTAATTCCGTCAAAAGGCTCGATCTCTAGTCAATTGGTAAGAAAATGTCAGAACGTTACTATCACGCCTGACGTAATTATTATCGGTTTTTTTTTTTTTTAATCAAGATAAGTAATTAAAACAGTTGCGTAAAAATGAGTGTCGCCGCTTCTGTAGCTCGCCAAGGCTCGAGGCGCGCAAACGCGACGTAGTAAATTATGTGCGTCGCGCGGCTCATTTGAAAGACAAACTTCCACAAAGTGCGCTTCTCACACAAACTAGCGCCGCGATATACAGCGATCTCCCCGCGCCACTGAGAGAGTCGCTCATCGCGCCTCATCTCTCCCACAATCGCCGATTAATCTCCCGGTTAAGCAGATTCCCGGATTAAGCGGCGCGTCCTCGGTGTAGCGAGCGCGCCGCGCAGATGCGCGAAATACCTACGCGCGCGCTTCGTGAAATCGACCGCGACGATTTCTCTCTTTCTCTCTCTCTCTCTCTCGCGCGCGCGCGGCAAGAAACACCGGCGAACCACATTTCATCGTCAAAAATAGTTCGGGAATCGCGCCGAAGTGGAGACTCCTTATTCACCGCGAGGGGAACGAGGTTGCGTCGGATTCTCGAATCAGCAGCCGGCGGTGTTTTGGTGCAACGACCTTTCCCGCCGATTCTCCCAGCCGAGCGAAATCACGAATCCGAAGGCTCTTCACGGCCGAAGGCCGAGACGATATGCGTATCTTCGTCCATTCCTACCAAGAGCGGACTTCGCTTTTTTTTCGAGAGCGATTAATAATCTACCGCGCAGTTCCCGTGCGGCTTACAAAATTTCTCTTCGATATCGCGCGATTTGTAATCGTGACCGCGAAACGCGATACTCCGCGACGATATACGCGTCTTATCCTTTTCCTTTCGTTTTTATTGTTTTCTTTCGCCCTTCGGCCGACGTGGCAACAAATAAATGTCTCGGTATCCGGTATACGCGCGCGCGTTCTCTACCTACACGCTCGTGTCGGGAGGGTCGCGCACTTTCGAGCTCGCGTCTAAAGTCGTATGCGAAGAGAAGTATTCGAAGCGGATCCCGCGTAGTTGGAAGAAGCGCTGCGACGAAGGGCGAGGAGAGGAAGGCGAGAGAGAAAGAGAGAGAGAGGCGAGAACGGTCCTCGCTTCGACGGGATGGGAATAAGGAGGAGTTTATTTTCGGCGGCCATATGCGCTGGTTATTTCGACAGTTTGCGCGGCCACCCTAAATAGAGGCTGCGGCCTCGTCTTCGAGGAAGATGTTCTTGGCTTGACGTTCCATCCCGAACGCGATCATCGGCGTTCATCGATTTCCCCGGAAATTCTAAATAATTTGGGAAATTTAGGGAATCACATAACCCACATAAAATATACATATGAATCACCGTTATGAATGAACAGAATAAAACAGAATATAGACAACTAACGTACTAAATTTATGTCTACATGTCAGGTTTCTCATTTGGCAGTGTCTATAAATTTGCGCGCGGATTAGATATCTCGTCTCTACATTCGAACTAATATTCTTAGCGAAATGGAAATTGGAATTGACTGATCGTTTGACCTGCTATCTATTGCGATATTTTCGATTTTGAGAATGAGCTGTCGCTGCGCGCGCGTTGGGTTCTCTCCTATATCTCTCGAAATAGATTATCGCTGATGTGTGCGTGAGACTTCGCCCATTCTCCATTCGCTAAGTATAGCTGCGACAGAAGTTCGGGAGAAAGAAAACCGTCGTTCCAGCCACGTTGGTCGGAAGCGCCATTGGGATCGGAAGGGAGCAAGGAAGGGTGAGACACACGGCCACGGAGACGGCATAAAACGTATAATTGGCCGCACTTAAATCTCTATAACGCGGCAGTAAAAATGCGCGGTACGCCGCGTAAATCAACACGCGGACGATATGGCTTCTACCATCCCTCCTTCCTCTCTTTTCGCCGCCCGAGAGTCCTCGTAAACGGAGAGCACGCGAGTACACATGTGAATGAACGCGTTCGCGCGTTTGCTTGGACGTGTGTGTGTTACGCGCGCGTGTGGATTTTCCGTGTCATCTTGTCCGCTTTTGCTTCATGAAAATTCGCTCGTCAATACAGATTTTGTCGTTGTGGTGGCGAGACGCGCGTAGGCAGCCTCGTGCTATCAATTTCCATGATAGAGTGTAACGGTATGAATATTGATTATCAGTACGAGTTGAGGCCACGGTAATCACGATTATGACGACAAAAAGCGCCACGTAATTTCTCATCGCAATAAAAAATAATAAAAGTAATTTTTCCGTCGGAGTTTTCTCACGAGTACACAAGCGGGACGACAAAATATATTTGAATTATAATAGAACATTTTGAGTAAGAATATCGTGAGAGATACTATCTATAGTAGGTGAGGTTTATGCGAGCTTGTCTCATGCCAGGACGGAGCTCAGCGTGGGCTGTCGATCACGATCCTGATCCCATGACGCGCGCTCGATTGCGGCGACGAGAAACGACATTACATTACCGATGACAGCCTGTGGGCGGATGATCGCGCGTGAAATACCAGTGCAGCTGGATTACATATGTGCATCAACGTGTATCGGAGCGAGTATCGCAAGTCAAATAAGATTTTAACGAGCTGTCACGGAAGACCGTGTCGTACATTTCGAGTGAGTTATTGCGATCATAATATAATATTTTTAATACGAACGCGTTTTCGTGGATATTCTCTCTTTCACCAACCGGCAATAAATTATCACATTGTTAGGTGGCCATACGTTGTTCCAGTTTCTTCCGTACGATTTGCAATTTGTTCGCGTTCAAGATATTTATATGAGACAGTCGGATAAATCACATTTGGATACTGTGTTTGTTTTGTACGAGATTATTACGAAATCGAAATCATTAATTACGAAAGGAATTATTGCGCGATTAAAAAAGAATTCCGAGCGAATTGTCAAGCGCGATAAACGATATACTCCGAGGATACGAGGACAAGCGCGTTTTCTTTCTCGGCGGGACACCGATACGTCGCCGTACGGAACCGCAGCACGGTACGACCGGTACGCTACATTAACCCGATTCAGCGAGTAAATTAACTGCAATCAGAGGGAAGTTCCCGTTAGCCATTCCGTTATTCCGCTAGCCACTCGCCGCTCGTTCTACGAGGCCGCCCTATTCGACTTACGCGGACGCGTCATTAACGGGCTTCTAAGTCGAGGAGAGGGTGAACGTCTAACGTCGTTTTTGCGCAACGATCGCCGCCAGAATGGATCTTACGTTCCCAAATGGAACACGAGCTCGGTCGAACGGGAACAAAAAATGCGGCCATCAGAATCGCCAGTCATCTCGAAATTAATCTGCCGATTTGTACTAAACGTTGACGCAGTGTCTTCGAATCGTTCTTTTATTCTTACCGATTGCAAATTACATTTGCAAATATATTTTCCAGCATTAAAATTTTTTCTTCGATAACCTTCGGAAAATTGCGCTTTGTAGAATTTGTCGGATCGCTGGAACGAGTCGCGTCACGACACGATGAATGCCCATCAAGCGTGATCGCGAAGCCGAGAGAGGCGTCTTTTCTCGTTCCCTCTCCCCCCGGAGCATTTCAGGAAAGCGGCACATGCGAGAATACGTCGTACGTGGCACCGATTTCCATCGATCTCCCGTCGTTCCGGTCCGTCCGCTCTTACGACGGACAAATTTTTCGTTCTGCCCGCCCGCGCCCACCCCTCGACGGTCCGCACGACGAATTCAAAGTTAATCTCGGGCACGAGACCGTTCTTTGGACGAGCCGAGAGGGGGTGAGTTAGACGGCGCCCCCGGGCGACCTGTCATCGTGAACCCCCTGGGAGCGCCGGGCTCACCCTGATCTCTCTGTTACGATAGAACCTTGGGAACCGGAGCCTTGGGCACGACGATAAGGCTCGGTCATTTATAATCCGCCGGCGTAAGTAGCCCTTCGCTCTCCTTTCTGCCTGATTGCAAGGAGAAGGAATAAAGGGAACCTCGAACTTCCGGCGCCCGACCTCATCCGGGAGATTGATTTGCCGGGACATCACGGGAATTCCAACGAAATTGCATTTTATTCCATAATCGCCTCCAATCCACGTCGCGACAAAGTAATAATAACATTGCTCGTATTATTAAAATCGTCTGTGACATTTTATATTTATTTTTCTAGATGGGAGATTATTAATTTGCATTGAAATATATTTAAAACAATATAAACAATATAAACACATTAAATTTAAATTCAATTTCCACACAATTAAAATATAAATGGCGTGTTCTTTTCGTATATTATGTGTAAAAAAAAAAATATATAGAAGACTTTAAGAAAACGATATTACAATATAATGAATAACTCGAGCCGCGCGTAATATGAAAAAATGACATTGGCTCCCGAAGAACCTAAAAGTGTCTTAATATCTCTCATTACTGTCCCGCTTTTCGAGTCCCCGGTGACTGCGCAATTAAAAAGCTAAGATTGATAAATGACAGGGAATTAATGCATACGGGACGACGAGGTGGGGTGGAAAAGTAGCAAGGGTACACAGTCGAGCCGAGAACGCAGAGTGTGTACGGGGTCGAAGGGGGCCCGGGTGATTGCGGGTGGCTTAATGGTGTTTGTATGCATGGGAACCAGCCCTAGGGTCGAGGTAGTTATCGCCCACCAGGGTATGGACCGAAAATCGAAGCGCGGTTTAAACGCGTCGGAAATCCTGCGTCGACGTGCGAGGCGTCTCGTAAATGTCGTAAAACGTTAAGAGAATAAATTCACGTGTACAGTTCGATATATATGCATAAGATTAAATTATATTGTAGCAAGTTTGACCAAATATATGAAAGCTAAGCCGGGAGTTGTCAATATTTTCGTACAGTTTACCGAGACGGCGCGTGATGACCTTGTCTCTCTTTATACTGTTGTAGGTGACGCGAGTAACGCCAGTATCGGCAGTGGCGAGGGAACGGGCGAGGAAGACGATGACTCGTCGGGCAAGAAGAACCAAAAGAAGCGAGGTATTTTTCCTAAAGTAGCGACGAACATCCTTAGGGCGTGGCTCTTTCAACATCTCACGGTAAGTGCATATACACAGTACACACGTCGAGAAAGAAGTTTGAGAAACAGACAATGTTTCTTGAGAGAATTATTCATCAAGAAAAATCCGAAAAATTTTATCATATTTCTTTAGTCTCGAGTATCAGCAATGTATTGTAGACGTTATCATCATCGCGATGATTTTTAAAACTTTTGTGAGAGATTGTTTTACAATCTTTACGATAATTTCGTGCGTTGATTTTGCTCGGGATTTTTAAGCGTTTAGCTTCCAAAGAAACTCCACGTTTTTCCGGCATGCACATGTCGAAGTCCGCGAGTAATTAGCGAAAAAAACACGATTCGGTCGAACAAAAGAAACGAACGATAAAAAAAAAAGAGGGCAACAAAGAAAAAGAGAGAGAAATGGCGAGAGGCTAATCTCGTAATGCCGAGATAAGGAACGATCCGTAGCACAGTAGTCCGTGGTGGTAGCTCTCGATTCTATCCGGAGCCCTCGAGTATCTAATGATTCACGGGTAATCTGAGCCGCAAAAAGCGCAACGCGATTAAGGGGGAGAAACGCCAGCAGAACATCCCGGCGACGACGGTCGCCGCAGTTGCGTAACGTTGCGCGGCTATATTCCAGGCGCAATACATTGTCCCTCACTAGTTACTCTGTCTTTATCCTCCTCTTCTTCGCACACTCTCTCTCTCTCTCTCTCTCTCTCTCTCTCTCTCTCTCTATCTTTCTCTATCTCGCACACCCGGACACCCTATAGATTTCGGGTGTGATCAGGTTACCTTGCGAGAGCGGTAATCATATTGCAGCTCGGTTAATGCCATTACCGCACTAGGGGGGTTGGCAGCCACCCTCGAAACCACCCTGCAGCCACCTACCGCTCTCCCCACACCGCCTGTCCCCGTTTCCCGCGTCTATCCTCCCTGCGTTTCCCTGTACTGTATCGCGGCTTCAGCAACCCCCTAACAACGTGTATTGGATATGACGTCGGGGATAGTGGGTTCATGGTTTAATGCATATACGCTGTTTGCAGGATGACGATACCGCGCTCGCACGTAGAAAGACGAGCTCGCGGTCGGGCGTTTCTCCTGCCTCTCGGTTAATCGCGTCGTCGAGAGCTCTCGCGGATGTTAACGACCTCATACGCGGTGCCCAAGTTAAAAGGATTTTAGTGTAAACCGACGGCGCATCGGGACTCCGATGCGCGCCGTCCCCCGGCGCGTCGGTCCCTCCCCGCCGGACTGAGTTTCGATGTCTGTCGATTCGTTCAAAGTTTGTTTCGATGTACGTGCGCGGGGAGAGAGTTTTGCTCGATACACGCACTAATCCCCGGCGTGCCTTGCGTTCTCATACTCGTTATTTCTCATTCATATCTGTCAGTAAACTTACAGGACGCACGTACTTTTGTATTTAATTTCACTTTTACGTAAAATGTGGTTCTGAATCACGCGAGATCACGCAACGAATCAGGCGGTAATTATTGCAACAAATAATAGAATTTTATTTCTCGAACATTTGCAAAAGGTAAATTACAAAGTTAACAAAATATAAGTGGAACGCGCGTGTTTGAAGATTCATTCGTTTGTATGTGTCGTAAAAAAGACAAGAGAAACGCGTTAATGACGAAAAAAAACGCGTCGGATTCGAGACGCGGCAGAACTCACGGAACTCCGTCTTCCGCGCGAGCGATTATGCGGTGCCGTCGCAGAAATTACGAAAGGTTTTTCGCAGACAGTCGTCGGGGTTGCGCCGCATTCGTCTCGGCGTTATTACGAGCGATTAAGCGACTACACCGCGGCTCGCGAATTCATTCGGTGCGCCGGATACATATTACACGTTAAAAGAGTAACTGGCGCGAGCCAACCGTGTATTTATTCGAGTGCCAAGGTCCTTAAACACTCTTCCTCTCCCTCCTCCCCCCTCCACCGCGCTCTCCGCGAAATCTCGTCTTTTTTCCGGCGGACGAATTACGACCTTACGATTCTCCCCGTTTAATGTCCTAATTTCCTGTGCAATGCTTTTCTCTACGCCGCGCGGACCGATCGCGGACAATCTCTTTCTCGCGCGCGAGGTCGACGACCCGTCGTCGATCTTGGCGCGCGCGTTTGTAAGTCGGCATCACTATAGTCGCGCGCACCAAACAATTCGATAAACGAACGGAAAATTATGACACACGCGCGCACTCTCTCCCTCCGAAGCTTTCCTCCTCCGGCGATGTTTGCGGCGAGCAAGTCGAAGGTATCCGCCATAAATTCATTGTGTTTCCCGACGCGAATACGCCGATCGTCGCTCATTCCGTTTCCGTCGTTATAGATGCATTGCCGTCGGGAATTCCAGGTCGTGCGTTCAGCCGCTATCGGCCGCTGTCGTTTAACCTGGTCGGTTAAACGTTCGGAATCGCGCGACGTCTCGCGCCAAGGAATTTGTTGGGGCGCGCCAATGGTCTGTCCCGATTCGCAGCAAGCTAGTCCGCATTGACACGGCAGACGGGAAGCAGCCGAGCGCACCGCACCGCAACGGTTGAATAGACATAGTTTATGTATACACATAGTTTAGATACAGACGGAGAGAGAAAGAGAGAAAGAGATCGACGGGGGGGGAAGTAAGTAGCGTTCAATGTTAAAGCGAATGCCGAGGAGCGAATGCGGCGAGAGTGATGTTGTAGAACGAAAAGGATGTGAAGGGGAGGAAGAGGTAAATGTCGAAATAAAATTGCGAAGGAGATTGGGGGAAATATTATGGAGAACGTTAGGAATAAAAGGCGACATAATAATTTGCAATATGATTTCGTTGCGAAAATCGAAGGATCGATATAAAAAAAGTCGCTTATATATTGATATATCAGTTCTTATATATTGATATAATAAAAGTCGCTAATTAATTACTGAGAGAAATTAATTATTGTTATAATCTCTCCGCTCGCTGGAATGTGCGTGTTTAGGTGTTTCTTCGAAAATTATATTCCGTTTAATTTTAGAACGGAAAATTGTTTATAAAAGAAAGTCGTTTTAACACTTTGCTGGAATCGGCAATTAGAAACAAAAAGAAGATCGATATATCGATATGCGATATATATCGATATGCG
>QVNW01001334.1:0-60528 GCA_014825475.1 Pseudomyrmex flavicornis | reverse complement strand
TCATAATATTTACAGTATAGATTTTATTTATTTTATACTAAACATATCCTCTCCTCTGTTTATGGAGCAAAGCTCTTTATATATATATATATATATATATATATATATATATATATATATATATAAAATAATAATAATAATAATAATAATAATAGAAACGCGGGAAAATTATACAATTTGGCAGGATACACGGTCGAGATTTCAAGGATTAAGAGGGGAGAAAAGTAGGAGAGAAAGAGAGAGAGCTTACCTTTGGCGTCGCTTTGTATGTTCCATCATCGCTCATAGAAATTATCACGGAAGTCTGGCTGCACGCGACGCCGTTGTTAACGACATTAATGTAATTAATACTGTAATATTATATTGCCATCGTTACACTACTACTGCTATAACTATCGTTACTATGATTATGATTACAAGTATTATATCGTTAATTTTATCACTATTGTAATAATTTATAATCCGTACCAACACGACTTCTCTATATCGACACTGTCGTCGTTATCATATAGACGTTACAAACTTTTATCCCTTAACAACTATAACAAACAATCGCTTCAATCACCACAGGCGCTTTAATCGTTTTTATTTCTATCTCTTTACCTACGTCGTCGCTCCTCTTTTTTAACATTCTCTCAGTCTTGTTCGTTCAATTACACTTACAACTAAAATAATATGGATACTATCACTCTTAGGATTCGGGTATTAAAGAAACAGGACAGGGTTATATCTGTTTAAAAATGTACAAATGTTTTTTTATTGTTCAAACGTCCATACTTGTTTTTTAACTAGATACATTCGTTGGGCATGTCATTTAATGATGTAAAATTGGCAGATACACGTGAATTTGTCGAACAATATGACTTTAGATACGTAATCTTTCTGGTTCTTAAACTTTTGAATTGCAAAACTGTTTGCTATTTTAGACTCCACTATTTTCTTCCACTATTATTCCTTCAAAACTATTTTTTGTGACATTAAATTGTAAAGTTGTTGGATTTTTTAGATTCTACAAATACTCACTGGATAGATTGTAAGCACTAGAACCAAAAAATCTTCAGATTTGTCGGATTCTCGACTGTATGAAAACTTACATAACTATACAGTTTCCACCACAAAAGCACAAAAGTTTGACAAGAGTTCGTGCGCTCTGTACAGAACTTACAGGAGGCGCGCGCCTTACGGATAACTTCTTTGGTCGTAAGCGCCACTTCTATGCTTCCGTACGGTGACTTCCCTCTCCGTGTCTCAAATCCGGAGCCCGAGTCTCTTCGGGAAAGGGAAGCCACGGGAAAAGGGGAAGAACAGACAGAGATAATAGCACCGCGCAGAAATTCTGCGTGTCTTTCCTTCTTCGTCACTAACTCAAATATATACAAGTTGCTTCTTGATGAAACGAGGAGATTATTTTGACGGGAGGGATTGGATCTGAATCTCATTATTTCGGCATCTGGCTGCCGTAATCTACGTAAACGCGCACGACCTCGCCGCTGTACTTTCGCTGACTGGGCATGAAGTAAAAGTCCGGCTGGTTTATCTGAGTGGCCGCGGTGCCTGCTGGATTCAGACTTCTGGCGCGCCCGTAATGATCCCTGCGGTCCTGAGTATAGTAACCATGTTGAATGGGCGCCGAGTGTCTGGCGCCTGGCGCGCGTGGCAGACTGTACGTCGCTCTTGGTCCGACCATTCGATTCGGACCGTCAATACCGTCGTGACCGTTCATGTCTGTCGTACCATTGCTGATGATTTCTCTGTGACGCGGCAGACTGGACACTGGCGGCGGCGGCGCCTTCTCTTCCGTCTCGAACGCCTCAAACGCAAAATTCGTGTTTGCACCAGAAGCATAATCCTTCCAGGCGTTACTGACAATTAAACGCTCCTAAGCAAAAAACAAATTCTCTAAAAATCAAGAGTAATATTTATTTCATAAATATAATTATGGAAAAAACTTGGAAAAAATGAAAAAAAAAAAACAATATAATATGTATATTATATATATAAACTAAAACCATTCCATATGTTAGTAGGAAACATAGAAATAGGCGAGATAAAAGCTGTAAAGAAGGTGCGAAGATGCGAGGAGATACGGCTACAAAGAGTGCGCGAAAGATTTCAGCCTTAGTATCTTCAGATTAGACAGCAAGACGGGACAAGGATAATATTGCGCACCGATTATACCCGATGAGGAGTTCTACCAGCTGGGATTAGCTCGATGCATATCGGACGGGACGTATTGTTGATGATGCCGAAGCTGGTGATGATGATGGTAGTGGTTGTTGTTGTTGTTGTTGTGGTGGTTGTGATGGTGATGATGATGATTGCCGTTTTGTTGTTGATGGTACCGCGTCGCGGTCGTGCGATGAATCGGGTTCAGCGCGTCGGAAGAAGCCAGAGGCAGCGAGTACACCCTCTTTTTTGGTCGCGGAGGAGCGCGGGTCATGCAACACAAGCGAAGCAAAAGATGTCGTCGGGTTTATTAGAAGATGAAAGTGTGTATAGTATTTACGCTACAGGGTGTTCCAAAAAAGCATACGCAATTGTACTTTGGAAGGTCCATCGAACTACAGAGAATTTACGAAAGAAAGGAAACTCTACCATTGTCTCTTCGATATTTCTTTTCCAACTAAATTATATTTTTACGGTACAGCTTAGTTGGTTGACAAATTATTCCAATATTACATTTAGCTATTTAGTTATTAGATAGAAAAAAGTTAGATATATACAAGCGAATTTGACGAACTTTTTGCCAAAATAATTATTTTTTTTTTTTTTAAGAATAAAATCTTAAGATGCATCATCTAAGTTTTTTGGAACACGTTAGGTTTACTATAAAAGATCGTTATAAAGATAGAAAAGAACACAACACTCACAGAAAGAAGATTCGGGGATGCAAGAAAAAGTGAAGACAGAAAAAATACAACAAGAAACGTCTAACAAATGTGTCTAACACAGACATATGTGACCGTACCTTGGTTGCTCGTCGCTTCGAACTTCTGTAGAGAGTGCAACTAGCTTGCAGCAATGCAAGAGCTAGCAAAGCTGCTACACAACCCACGACAATGTAAAGCTTTGTCGCGCCTAAGAATAAATCCGATGTGGAAGACGGTCGACTACTTTCGTCTTCTGCCTCTACATCGTTCACTGAAAGCAAATATTCATTTCTCAATAATAGAGCTGACAAATAATTGAAATAGATAGCCGAAGTATCTATTTTTTGTATTTAAAAAATTATGAGACTATTTAAGTAAAACATATAATTACTAAAAGCTTAAAACGATATTATAAAAGACCAAAATAAATTAATTATTTAACAATCTACTGTTTACCTCGAGGTGATCTGACTATCCAATATTGAGGGTCGACACTGAGCGCTCCTACTTTGCCAGTCACAAGTGCTTCGCGTAATGCTTTTTCCGTTTCAAGATGAGTATCCGCTGCTTTCAGAGATCTACCCTTGGCCTCGTTCTTATCAAGGATCAAATTCATTCGCGCAATCACTCCTTCATTATCTCTGCAAGAGACAGAAGAATAACACATTTAACTACCGTACACTAAATTGTTAGTCTTTATTTTATTGAGCTTTATCTTACTTTTGTAGCTCGTCAAGACGGACTTGATAGTAGCCTGGAAGCTTCTCGAAGACGGGTCCGAAACTTTCTGATATTCTGTTTGAGATCACTTCGAAGTCAGAACTATCGGGCGTGGGAGTTATAAATCCGTCGCCTAGATTGACAAGTTTTACCTCGATATCGTAATGCAATCTTGGCGATGCGGTCGTGGTTTGATCTTCGATATCTGAATGAACAATTGAACAATTCGATATTTCACAATATTTCTTAAGTAATTAAGTTATAAAAAAAGAGACTATATTATAGTAATTATTATCTGCTGACCACAAAAGCAAGCATTAAAAACGCAACGTGTCAATTAATCACAAATTTCTATTTACCTTCCACGCCGCATGACTTGATGCATATTCTATCTGACGAGACAACCGGATTCTCGTCGTGCTTTCGGATCTTTTTATTGATCGGATTGAATGTGCCACCTTTTACCGGGAACATCATATACAAACAGTGATCATCCGTGAACGAGAGATCTTTGATGTCCTTTGTGAATCGTTTTCTTGAGAATTTCAGAGTAGTTACACCATTCTCGATGCGACCGCTGGTGTTGTAGACATCCTGCGAGGAGGATCCTTGATCCAACAATGGCGCGTTGTAACCACTGATCCAAGTGTCCATTACGAAAGCTCGACCGCTGTTCTTGTCGACCCAACCCAAAATCGCGTCGGTTTGTGACTGAAAATAAGATACGAAGTAATCGTAACGTCGTTCATAAGCCGTAACATTTTTTTTCAATATCTTTTTCTATAAGAAACTTGAAAAATGAATAACATTAGTTAAAGTATATTCTCTCTTTCTCTCATATAAATTAAAAAAAATATTTTACCATGCTAGTGTCATCGGAAAATCCAACTCCGGTCCACGCGTTGGTGTTCGTTGTAGAAATTACGAATGATATCAGATCCTGCGGAAACAAAATTTCCATGATATTGATGTCGCTAGAGAGAAACTCTTTTGTTTGCTCTCACATAAGGGGGACGTCAAAAGAAATGTGAGAAGAATTACCTTCTTGCCCTTGTACGTCCATTGTATGGAGTATTCGCAAGTGCCATTTTCTGGCGAGCAATTTCTCGGATAACGCCACTGCCCACCGCAGCTACCATCTTGTAACGTGACACCGCCAGCGAATTCCGGCTTCTTAGTCTCTTCTGAAATGTCCAAATGATATATGTGAAATAATCAAAGTATGTGTGTCATAAACTAAATATAAAATACACATCACTTAAAAATTAAAAGTGCAAGAAATATTCAAGATATGAGATTTTGTCATGTAAGGTGTGTTTGCTTTATGTCGGAATATTTGCCGTTCAGTTTACGATTTTAACGTTGCGCGTTTAGCGACATGTCGCTAATCGAATATATACCTTATATGGTAGTTTTAGCGATTCGGGATAAAATCGGCAGAAAATCTGAATATAGAAGTCTCACCAAAGAAATTCATCGTCACTGCACCTCTCTGCATTCTGTGGCCGTGATATTTAAGCTCGTCGACCTTGTAGAAGTCTTTAACGCTGACCTTGGCCTTTTCGATCCCGCTAGCCGGTTGGTGCACGTACTTGCCCGGTTCTTGACCTTTCGCCCAAATCACCTGCATATTGCCGTCGCGAATCGCGTGATCGGTCGGCTCCGAGGCGGTCAATTTTCGGCGGAAGAGTATTGTCGTGACTCCGTCGCGTTCGTAGCCGAAAGCGGCTGTCAAGCTGTCGCTCCCGCTCCTGTCCCAATACTCGTCTTTGCGAGGCGTTGATCTGTCCCTCGTATAATAATCGCCGATCCTGTAACTCGTTCCTCGCGCCATACCAATTATAATGTCCGTGCAGTCCATGGGATTGAAGTCGTGCTTGGGCTCGTATTTGTGCATCGGCGCTGGCAGTGATGCTTCAGACGCGAAGACATAAATTTAATTAACATAACGTCAAATGCGAGACATACCCCCGTATCATTTTTTTGTGTGGAATGCTCGTGATGAAATTGAATAATAAACTGAAATGCGTTTGAGATACACATTTTTCAAATATTTCTGAAGACACAAAATTATATAAAAAAGAGATTATTTTCTTTTAATGCATTTTTTAAGGATTTGACACATAATTGCCATATTCTCTGTCTCTTTGTTAGTTTAATTTATTAAAATATGCTTTCTAAAACTTCCCATTTCGTGAAAATGCATTTCAGTTGGTGCAGAATGAGATGGGAGTCGATGTTATGATAATGAGGAGTTAAATGGTGTCTTACGGTGGTCGGAGAAACATCGTGACGTGAGTATAAATCGAGACACGTGCAAATTTCGTGTCGTAATAATGCATGCTGTAACCCGGAAATTATCGATATTTACAGGGGAAAATAAATTTCGAGGTGAGTTGTGTAGCGTATAAAAGCGTTACATCGATATTATCTACAAGTGTTTTTTTGCTGCACAAATAGAGAGATTGCGTTAAAATCGCAATTTATAATTGATAAACGAGAATTCTTGTGTGTAGTCGGCGCAGTTGCATTAAAACATCTCGCAATCAGTGTCGCATCCGGTAGAAGCAACGGATGTCGCGCGCGCGCGCGGAACAGATCGTTCTCGCTTCTTATCAACACGCTAATTACGCTTTCTCGGCAAATATTTACCGTTGCGAGGTCTTCACGTGCCAGTTGTGCAAACTTTTCCCGATGGATTATCGTGAAAGTCACGAATACCGAAAGTCACGAATGATGTACATCCTACTGATCATTGTTGGAATGTTCTGATGGCTAAACTACAAGAGATTTTTTTTCAGAAAAATCGCGACTGCTTTAGTAATTGCGCGATTGTAACGATCAACAATACTTGAATTTACAGAAGAGTTGAAAAATCTCTGGTAGTTCAAGAGTTAATGATAGCGATGTATGCAAAATGAAGCGTTAAATCGATCCTCGTTACCTTTCGTCGCTCCCGACTTCGGACCTGTTCTCGACTTCGATTCTGAACTGGGTTCTGGTTCAGATTTCGGCTCTGGCTCGGAGGTAGGTTCTGGCTCGGATTTTGGTTCTGGTTCAGAACTAGGTTCAGGTTCGGATGTGGGTTCCGGCTCTGATTTTGGTTCTGGTTCAGATGTTGGTTCGGGCTCAGAGCTAGCTGACTTGGATTTTGGTTCCGGCTCAGAACTAGGTTCCGGTTCGGATTGGGGTTCAGATTTTGGTTCTGGCGTAGAGCTAGGTTCGGGTTCAGATTTTGGTTCGGAGCTAGGTTCAGGCTCGGATTTTGTCTCTGGTTCAGAACTGGGTTCAGATTTTGGTTCGGAGCTAGGTTCAGGCTCGGATTTTGGTTCAGGTTCGGAACTAGGTTCTAGTTCGGATTGTGACTCTGGCTCAGAAGTGGGTTCTGGCTCGGATTTCGGCTCGACGACGCTGGACTCTGCGACCGGTTTCCCTGTGCAACAAAGCATCGTACGTCGTGCGAAACTATCTACTTATTAAGTCCATCACCTCGTGCGTCGTGTCTCGAAGGGAAGGTATTGCTATAAAAACTACTAGACATTTTTTGGCAAACTACATATTACTAAGTTCTTGAGCAAGCGACTCGTTGGAGCTGTTCTGAATACGAAAATACCATACATACCATTCGCAGAGATCGGAGTTGGATCTGGAGATCTTTTCCTGCGACCTGTATAAAACAATTAAATAGTGATTCAAAACTATCTCACAAAACGTTATATTTTCTGTTATGTTTGTTTGTGCATGTTTAAGAACGCATGTAACATATCATTATTCAAATGCCGATTATTTTTTTTTGCATCGTCATCTTGCTATCTAATTACTTGTAATTATTTCTTGAACTCTGCACGATTTTAATAATAAGTAACATATCAAAATTAAATAAATGATAGTGATTTTACTGAATGTTTACTATGCACAATAGAAAACATAGTTTTTTACGTGCGTGCTTATTAAAACTGTTTGCAATGCTTTGCACGCAATCCAATAAGAACATTAATAAACGTCTTTTCCGAGAAATATCAATGCAATAAAGTAATCAATAAGTCCTACCTTGCTTCGTGCTGACTTGGTAGGTCACGCTAGTTTGCACAGTGACATCGACATCCGGTCGCGACGTTGCACCGAACGTTGCAGCGTCCGCTTTAGCCGATCGTCTTTTTGCTATCGATTTCTCACCTTCCACGCCAGGCTCAGGCTCAGATTCTGGTTCTGGTTCCGGTTCCGGTTCTACCGCGGGTTCTGGTTCCGGTTTGGCCGTCGATTTATGTTCTATATCTGCGATCGATTCCAATTTCGGTTCCGGCTGCGGTAGCGGTTCAGATCGCTCAGCGATTAACGGAAAAGATCGGCAACTAGGACCCAGATCACTGGGCCGCCATCCGATGGCGACCCATGTAGTCGAGTTAGCCATGAGAACACCTTCCAGTTCTTGACTATCTTTCAAAATTCTCCAATAAAATACAACATCGTCGGAGAATCGTTTCATCGTGTACGCGTTTATGTCTACGTTAATGTTTTTCACCGGAGATCCTGAAAGCAGAACCATTGACGATGCCAGAAATGATTATTACGGCTAGTTTCTTACTGCAAACTCGTGAGATATAAATAACTATAAATAACTTGCTATAGCCTTTTCGAGTATTTGCAAAATAGATAAATTGTATACAGCGTTTGATATTTCCGCGCGACTTGTTTTATTAATATAAGTTTTATAATTGCTAAACTTTTTAGAGCGTCTAGAATAGTATAGCATTTAAAATATTTCACTTTTAAAAAATAATTCTTGAATCGTAAACGTCTGACGTTAAAAGAACATTAAAGCAATGTTACGCAACAATCCTTTTTTCCGATCTGTTTCAATATCTGTGAACACCGGTTCAGTATAAGTGTTCCAGAAGCGTGCCAATGGTACGCGAGAAATTCCAGTAAGAAATTTCGCGTTGGTGTGTGCGCGGTGAAACTTACTTCTTCCGCAACCCGGACCGAACCAGCCGGCATTGCAGTAGCAGTGCTTGGTAGGCGCGGTCGTACCACCGTTGTCGATGCACGTGCCCTGAATACCGCAGTCCGAGTCGTCCAGACATTCTTCCTTAAATTCGCACCTCGTGCCGTGATAGAGACGGTCGCACCTACACCTGCCGAGCAGGTAACGTCCGTGACCGCTGCAGGTCTCTCGATAAACTTTCCTGTCGAGGATCTGTCGACAGGAACATGTAAGTCACATAAAAGAAAACTGCGAGAAACATAGTTTACAAAATGTTATTTTCCGCACAAATTGCGATAAAATTGATTTCATTACTTTTTTTGTAGATTATCGCTGACATCTTTATGCAAAAAAGAGAAGGAAGTTTGAAAAAAGTAACGCAAAAATAATTATTTATATAAACCTTTACAATTCAGAATGATTATAATAGACTATCTCACTTTCAAAATATAAGTATTGCTACCGCGCTATATTTAAGTATCAGAAGTTCTCCATATTTTCTAAGAGAAATCATGAGAAACTCACATCGATATCCGCGCACGACCAAAATCTATAGCTGGAACCCCATTCTTCGGCCTCTCGCAGTAATCGGATAGTACAGTCGGTGCATGTGAAATCTTGCGGCAGCTGCACAGCGTAGCTTTGTGCCCTGAAAATTGTAAACTTATGATAATCAGAAACACACAAGAGAAACATGCGTCATTGTACACTTACGTAGCATCATCTTCGACAAATTCACTGGTTTGCGTCACGGGCGTTAAGTCGATTAGCGGCCTGTCGAGAGCATCTAAGATTTGAAGCCGAAAGCCTCCCTGAAAATGAAGAAAAATAGTACACAAGTGCAATAATTTATTTTACTTCTATTTATTGTTTAATGATTCTAATATTCTATTTGTTTTTCTTATTTTTCGTAGTCTTCTATTGTTTCATCATGCATTTTTTCTTCTATAAATACTTAAAATATTAAAAGCAATTTAGTAACGAGCCTTTTAACAAGATTTAAAGAACTTATATTTTTATGGAAAATTTAGAAATTTAAATAGACTCTTCGTGAGCTGAATATTCATTCATCCATTTGCAATTTGCCTATTTATGTCATCATTCAGCTAATTTCATGGCTTTTTCGCGAGTTCCGCAATAAATGACACATCATCAGGACGAGGCAACGAGATAGAACGGACGGTTTTGATGTCTTTAAACTCGATGCAAAGTGGGTCCCGTTCGTTCGATCTCTCGATTTTTTCTTATGCAACGCGACAGGAGTTGCAAGAAATATTGCAGGTGATTTGTTCCGTCGCCGTCGATTGGCTACACTATCCTCAATAAATCAACAATAACGGAACTTTGCTTCTTTGAATTGATCGAGACAATTAGTGTTATTGTTTCACAATTATCACGTGTTATTTAAGACAGCTGCAAAAAAAACTTCTCTATAAAATAATTACACGCCTGAGAACATGATATAAAAATCAAATCATAAAAAAGTAATTTTACATATTAATATAGTATACATATAGTACATATTTATAATTACTATGTATCAATCATACACAGTAATTTTATTTATTGGTAAAAGATAATTAATTATTTCTAGCCGAGAATATTAAATTTAATTCTTGCTAAATATTTTTCTTTCGGCCGGAGTTGATAATTAAATCCTGATGAATATCAGCCGCATTCCAGCACAAATATCTGTGTCCAGGACGACACACGATCAGTTAAATAGCGGTATGTGGAATACGTGTCATATATACGCGCGAGCCGCGCTTCTTGCGCGATTGGTCACGTTATTTCTGTTTAGCGTTTCCTCGCAAACGCGCCTCAAAACCACACACTTACGAAACGCGCTTGACAGTTTATGAAACGTACGCCGAATTATGAACGCGCGTCTGTTTGCGATAACTCGCGGGGAAAATAATAACGGGATAGGCTAATGATAGCTAAGCTAATGAGCGAGTATTCGGCCGAGCGATTAATATGCGCCACCGGTTGCTAAATCGTGAGATTCTTTATAATCGCGTCATCCGCGTGTCTCCCGCGAGGCACCGTTAGGAAAGTGCGTAGTGTGAGCTCATGCGCGCAAGTTCATAAACGCTATTGAGTAACATCCGTATCCGTCTTGTCGCATATAGGTATACGTAGGAAGAAACGATGTGAGGAGTTATCGCTGAACGATCTGCGCGATTAGTGCCACGGATGCTAATGTAACTTAATCACAGTGTGCAACATGAATAATTTTCCTTATGCGGGAAATGAGTCTTTTCGATTGTTAATTATTTGCTCCCGGCTAATCCTTAGCCTCAATATTTGCTTTATCCGTTTAGAGAGTGAAAGAAAGTTCGTAAATTATTTCTATTCTATATTTGTGTACTTATATATGTACCATATTTGATCATAAGTTTTAAATAAACGGTGAGGTTTCTTTTCTATTATTCCTGTGTGATTCTCTTGTCATTGACACGAATTTGCGTCCTCGCTTCTCTCCAAGTTTATAGTTTTGAAAATTGAATTAGATCGGGCGCGCTTGAATCGAGCGGAACTGGTTTGCGAATGTCGTAGTATGAATGTCTTTTATTCTTCGGATACTCGCGAAAGATGCAAGAACAAAACGCTCGCAGTCGCGAAGCGCTGGTCTCTCCCATCGGGACGCCGAAGAAGAGAAAGGAAAGAGATGGCCGCAACGATGTGGTTCTGCTTCGCACGGTGAACACACCTGCACACTCGGAGAGGCACGGTTGTTATTGTCGAATTTTTCTCGTGCCGCGAATATCTCCGAGCTGCGGCCGCGGCCAAGATTTTAACGTCGTAACGCAATCCGCGCGAATGTTTATTATACGCGCGTTCCTTCCAGCCTGCGGAATATTAGCGGCTCACGACGCACCGCGACTCTTTGTGACGCGCAATATCTCGTTTTGCATTATTAAAAAACGACTTTGTTTTACTTTATGATGTAAAAATTGTTTCTTTAATAGAAGATTTTCAACATCGTTCGTCATGTACATCATGAAGCATTTTCACAATCAAAATTAGTCGGTTTCTCTTTTCTATCCGTATTTCTCTTATACATATTTAATAAACTTTTCTCTATATCGTTAGATATATGTAATATATTGTTTAAGAACGTATGATAACTCCTCGCTCTACTTCTTCTGTTTACTCGGACATTCGTTTCGCTGCCGAAAATGTAAAATTTGATTTTCGAACCGTTATTATGGGGAATGGAATGTTTTATGAGCGCCGTTGCATACGCGCGAGGATTCGCTCGGCTTCGCTGCACGCTTCGCCGATTAAGAATCGCAGGTTTTGCACGTTAGCCGGAGGCGAGCGACGCCTTCGTGCTCGAGCGACCGTCATCGGCGACGTCCGAGTTACGGTACCCGGCATACCGATCTGTTATACCTCAGAGGCTCCAGGCAACCATGTCCACGTATGCGAGGTTGCCTCGCTCGGCTGTGCCCGCCTGTTCATACCGCCTCTATTCGTCCTACTCGTACAGCCGCATGCCTACGAGGAGACCGTGCTCGTGAATAATTCAGCGCGCGTCACCTTGAGCGACGAGCGTGCGTAGGCAAAGGGAGAAAGAGAGAGTTTCTTCTCTTCGGGCTCTTCTTTTTCGTCTCTCGGTGTCGTTGTCGTCGTCGTCGTCGTGCTCTTTTTCTTTCATAGACCACGTGCGGACAAATTCGTAATGTGCTGCGAACGCGCACGTTGAATACGAACGGCGATTACCCCGTCCCAGTGACGTTAGACATCCCAAAGCTATCATTTATGATTCCTTGAAGTTCTGATCGCATGCAGCGACTCGTTAATCTTACGCTTCGAACTTCGATATAATGCTTTCTCCGAAGGATCGTAAAGCTTTCTCCTTCGGTCAACCGGGGATTACGTGCGATAAGATTGCGCGAGTAATCGATCGTCGCCCGTGGCAATTTATGCAAAACTTGATTCATCTAGATTGAAATCTATACAAATTTAATCACTCTCGAGGAAATTCGAATTTTTAGCCGCTCGGACGGAAACGCGCACGGACGACTGTCATTACGCGCAGTGTAAAATAACTAATTATCATGAAAGAAAGGAAAAGAGAGAGAAAAGTCTTTAGAATGTAACAGCATTACGCGGATATACCACGGTGCACGAAGAATGCTCCATTATGTCGAACGCGAAGTCGGCCGAGGACGTAAAGCCCGCGGAAAGTTCAGCGCTCCGGAGAAAGTAGCCCCGATGCGAAATAATAAAAGGCACGTACAATTTTATCCTGTCTTCACGTAACAGCTAATACGACTTTTAAGCAGCCGGCAGGTAGCTCGCGCTCGCGCTTCGACGTGTACAGATGTGTAACGCACGATGAGAGTTTAACGCCAACGGCAGCAGTACCGACCTGGCATTACATTTCATTTTCCTTTCTCTCCACAAATCCGCGAGAAATCCGTACGCAATACAAAACCACACTAGAGGAATGTGTAAAAATGATAATTCGTGCGATTGTTCAAGAAAGTAAGTGTTCTTCTTCCTTTTCGTTTACGTGAATGCTTGAAAATTACGCGGAGCAAGAATAAAATAGTAATAAAACAGTTTATTATATATATATATATATAGTAATAAAACAGATTATTATATAGTAAATATTATTCATAAATATTCAGAGTAAAGATAAGAGTGATGACATTGCGAATAAAACAAAATGGTGGTATCATAAAATATTCACAAGGAAATAACACCAAATTGAATTTTGTGATTCAAAACATTCCCGTTATTCTCGCTAGTTAATTAATTAGCATCGTGAGCACCGAACTCTCTCAACATCTCTTTCATTCCCTTATAAGGTTTCTTGACCTTGATACAATTTATATTCATTACACAGTCATTATTTTTATAGTACATATTCATGATCTTCTCGTGTCAGTTATTTTGTGTCATTTATAAAATAACTTTTATAGCTTTTGATATATTTTATGAAACGATAAAATCTTTCTTGGCGCGCATATAAAACAAGTTAAGATTCGTGCAATAAGAAATTTCAAAGGACTCGTAAGACTTTACTTACCCTGTGGGGATAAGCGAGATGCCATGTGACGTTAAAATTGCTTCCCGCAAGTAACGACGTTCTAACGTGACCTGAAAAAACAAGGTAGAATATCAAAATTAGACTGTGACCGTCACATGAGGTTTCGCAAGTCTATAAAGTCGGACAATGATAAATCGCCGTTCCGCACCATCGCCGATTAATTCTAAAATTCGTCGCTGTGTAAAAGTCACGACGGCAATTCTGGCCTCGTTCGGCTTGCTCGTTCGCACTGCAACCTGTTTCAGAGGTCACGTATATCTCTAACACCGGTACATACATACATACATCGCGATCAAGAGACATTCCGAGAATATTTTCGTCATGAAACACTTCTCGCTTCTTAATTATTCAGTCTCGTCAGCATCGTCACATTCTTTACATTCTTTTGATGTAAAAATGTGAAATAAATTTGTGAAACGGATTTATCTAATCTTGAAAACATAACATATTTAAAATTGAGTATGAAACATTTATATGTAAATAGATTGAAATAAATTTGGTAAAAATTTTTAAGTTTGTAATATTTATATATAAAATAGAACACAGATATTACATCTATTTTTCTTAAAGATTCACAACACACATACGCACCAAAAATTTTATACAGTAAATATTTTGATAATATTGCACATATATATAATTAGCAGGGCGCGGCAAATCCGCAAAGTTCGTATACTAATTTAATATAAATGCTAATAACTGATTACCCTCCGGTACTTTTAATCAACTTTTCCAGTATTACCGTATACTAGTGCTCCCTTCCGCTTCCCCAAGCGTCTCCGGAAGGAAAGCGGTTCTTCTCTTCCATTGACCGAGCGGAGCCGCCAGAGCGGCTCGATTAAATTACGACTGCGGAAAGAAAAATTTATTGCCGTGCTTGCGCACCAATATGTGTTAGCGCAATTGCAGACCCATTCAAGTCAATAGTAAAATTTTTGCTATTGAATTTAGAAAGTGTAATAAAAATAAGACACTTGAATAGAAATAGATAAATTATTTTTAAATATGTATTAAGTGCAATTATATGTCTATATATTAGACAGAGAAAAAATGTAATAATACATAATTGGATTTAATGATGAAGTGGTGTCGGCAAACTGAAAAAAAAAAAATTACATTGTAATTCTTTAATTTGTCAATTAAATGGCAAAGCCAACATAAATGTCACTACGCAACCGGCCACGCACCGATTTGACGTGCGTCACGCGCACGTCCGAGCTGCAATTTTCTTCGACCGGTTATGCGACTTTTTCGCAATTTCGTGCGACGCGTGAGAAAACGCCGCACTCGCGATAAGCAACGCGCTACAAATTAATCACCGAGCCAACGATGACGAGAGCAGGCAAATGGGAACGAAGTCAGTGCAGCGCAGAAGAAAAGAAGTTTGCGGAGAAGAGACGTCGCATCTCCTTTTGTTAGACTTAACGAATGACTCGCGCTACCAGTCCATCCGACAGCGTAATGATACAGGTCTCTCTCTTTCTCTTCTGCTTACGTAACCCGCGCGGTGCCATCTACGGCGTGGCGGTCTTAATTACACTTTCGCAAGGAAAAATGACGGGGATCCGACGACACCGCGCGGGCAAGGTAAGTGTAACAGCGCATCTATCTCGCGCGCGTTTTGCTGCACAGTGCAACAATGTGAAAACACATAGAGACACGTAACTATGATCTTCTTTTTCTTGAGTTTCCATCTCATTCGGATTTGGCAGAAATTCGGTAATCCAGCAAAAAAAAAAACAAGAAAAAGATTAGAAAAACTTTAGGGAGAAAAAACATTTACATACGACGACCCTATTTTTTTAATTCTTTCGCTAGATTATGCAGTACAGAAGTATTAGAAATATAAAATAAAATTATCTTCTTATAATCATCGAGTTTATTTTATCTGGAATGAAACCAGACGGAAATAAAATTTCGAGAAAAACGTTAAATTTATTCTCTCCCCTTTTATTTTTTTATTTTTTGAGAAATTTATGTTCACGTATTTCACGTACATATTTCGATATCTTCGATTTTTATCTCGTTTTCCATTCACTACGATTCTATAGAATCTATACACTTATAGATATCGACGGTTACGCGTAGAACATGGAAGGTAATAACCGCGAGTACCGAGAGAGGTTCGCGCTCCCTTCGTGCAAGTCAGTGAAAGTCGCTTCGAAACGGACCGACTGGCGGCGAGTTATCCCCCCACCGGGTGAGGGAGATCGAGCGTCGTGTTAATGTCGTTTTCCCATAGAACCTGGCGGCTCCCTGCGCACCGTCGCTTCATCCCCGCGTGCATACAACAACCCCGCTCTTTTCACCGCTTCTCGAAGACGAGCGCGCGATTCTCTACGAACATGTCTTGCGCGTTTCCGGAGAACGCGTTGCGTTCGAGCACGAGCTATCGATAGGTTTCTCTTTCTCTCTCTCCGAGAAAACCTGATTCCGTCGCGTGCGTATTGCGTCTCATCTTCCCTTCCCTGTGCAATTCCGACATTCCTGCGAAGGCTGAATTATGAAGACGAAGACGAGAGCGCTCAGAGCTGACTCTATGGTATTTGCAATTCGTTCAGAACAAAAGCAAACTTAAAATACAAATTTTCTTATCGATAAATAAAATACTTAACTAATACCTTACTTTACATGTACTAATATATAGTTTCTGAAACGAATCTCTGCAAATAAATCAGATACATTTTTCGTTTAGAAACAAAAATAGAAAATGAATTTTCTTCATTAAAAATGAAATGTCTTCATTACTAAGTGAAATGTGCATGTGTTTGTTTAATTTATAATTTCTATAAAAATCTGAAATCAATCAGAGAGAATTAAAAAAAAAAAAAACAAAGAACAAAAATCTTCTGCAGAGATCTATATCAATAATAATATAGTACACTCACCACGCGGCATTCCACACGGCGCCGGCGTTCTGGCGTTATCCAGGAAGTCCAAGTCATACTGCCTAGCCCGCGGGAACGTCAGAGCCACATGAGCCTCTGATGTCCTCCACAACGTCGTCATTAACGTCATTAGAAGCGCCAGGGATGACACTTGAAGCGTCGAGCGTTTCGTTCTCCGCGACATCTTCTTTCCGTGGGAGCGTCTCTCTCTCGCAGAAAAAAATAGTCTTTGTGTAAAAGGACGAGTCAGAACGCACGTCCTTCACGACGCACTTCCGCGTTTTTTTCTGCTACCGGTGGTTTTTTCTCTTTCGCTCCTAAGACCCTCCTGCTGTTGCCTTCCGTTGCCCGGCATGGGCGTCCAGTCTGTTCGGAGGCCGATCTGAAAGCCGATGAACTTTGTTATTTACGATCGATCTTCGATCTCGATCGCTGCTCGAAGCAACGACTACGCCTGTACTTTTCTCGGGATCTTCGATCTAGATACCAATAAAATTATGTTTTGAACGCGTATTTTTAATAACTCATATAGTCCACTATAGTTTCTCGATGTGTTTGTGTTACATGTGTAATTTGTTTATTTGTTGATGTAATGCGAATAAAACCTCAAAATTTGGATAATCAGTAAATTTTAAACTTTTGTTTCTTACAACTCTAAACAAAAAGAATTTTCAATTCAGTAAAATGATAAATTTTTTTTCATTTTTCTCCTTCTTTATGTTGAAGTTTGATCTTGCAATCCTTTTCTTAAGATCGAGGAGGCAAATAATGAGTGTTTCACTTGCTGAGAAGTGATAAGAAATGAGAATTTTCACATGAGTTCCACCCAAAAAATCGTAATCGGGCAAACACTTGGTTTTGGCACGTGAGAGAGAGATCGTAAGATTTCGGAATTCTGAGATTTGAATGGAACAGATTTATGTGAGACAACAAAAAGGTGAAAAGTGAAAAGTGGAAACGTTCACTCGGTGAATTGCATGATCGGTTGTTGCCGTGCTTGCTGTGTTCGCAGCGGTACGAAGACGCGTGGGAAATGACTTGTGCAAAGGATTCTTCGCCTATATATGCGACAAACTAATTCGCAGGAAGAAGATGAGCACATGCCGTAACCTTGCCGTCGCTGCAATTTATTAACAATTACGTAATGTGTGCAACTCATTTCGCAATCAATATATGGAGAAGTTTATTTTTATGCGATACGTCATGTCTTTATAAATAATAAAAAGATAGTCAAGGATTTCTTATTGAATGTACTTTATGTGACTAGAAACATTGCACACTTTCATAATGAGAAAAGAATCTTCAAATAAGAAAAACGGCTTTTAACCCTTTCGCTCCGAAGAACATATATGTCCGTATTATGTACTATATTACATTTTATTTTCACAAGTTTATAAAACAGAAAACGCAATCGTGCGTTGTAAGCACTCCGTATATGTCAACGACGCATTCCGTCTATAGCAATCATATTTTTTTTATCACAAGGACGTCGGAGCGAAAGAGTTAAGATTCAAAGTAACAAAAAAATATATATAGACATAAATATATTTAACACTTATATAAATTAATGTGAAATGGTTTACAACAAAATGCGATTTGTAATAACGAAGTATCTATATTTTCCGAACGTAGAAAAGAGAAACAGGTTTGGTAATAGTGAAACGCTTCTAAGTTAGCGGAAGCGTACTTCTAAACCACGAAGTACGTAAGTATCTCTATATCTATATAAATACATTCGTAAACACGCGGGCACCGGTTCTCCGGTAGCTTTCGACGATCGCGGTTTTCTTTACACAACTCCGATGTCTGTTAATCGACGATGATGTACAATCCCCATGTCAGAACGCGAGAACGTAATAATTGCAAAATAAACACACGTAACGAGTGGATCCTCGCATCAGAAGAAGAGTCTGACGTGCTCGACTCGGTTCTCTGTGGAAGTGGCAGGTGAAGAAGAAGGAGAAGCCGCGTACTTTTCCCTCGACCCGCTATCGATCCTCGCGATCGTGTTCCCGACGACGAGTCGGGATCTCGCGTATCGCATATGTAATTCGAAGGATACTCGAGTCTTTCTCTCGAATATCACCCGCTTGCCACCTCCTCTGCTTCCGTTCCGGCGAGACACAGAAGGACGTGCGGAGAACGAACGTCGACACGATCGAACGAAGATGAAGAATGAAATCGCGAACGTGTATTTCGCGTCTCATACACACCCGTGGTGAGATGTCAAACATCGCAGCACAAGTCCTTTCCAGAGACTTCACGGCGATTCGCGCACGGTGCTTCTCCATAAAAAAGCACCTCGTCGTCCCTAAACGACGCGATGACTGACATAAAACTAATTACGTCTCGTATGCAAATCCTCTTCGAGACAATGAGATTTTGAATATAAAATTAATGTACATGGAATTTTATAAAATAAAACAAGTAATACATTGCACACGGAACCAAATTAAAACCATTACAGCTTACCTATATTTGTAAATATGTAAACCGATTTGTTTCTCTGTTCGACATTCAACAGATATAATATTCTACGTTTTGATGTAACATCACGGCGATTTATATTCCGTGAGAAATAATTAAAACTTGAATCTATAAAGAAAAAAAGACAGAAAGGAATTTACATTTCCGATAACGAAGATTAGACGCAGGATCAATTTCGCAACGCGAATTCCTCTCTCGATTCGCTTACTTCTTGCGACATTACTTTCCACCGAGTGTGTTATTTGCCGAGCATGGCACGTTCATGAGTCATCGAAGTCAGGATACCGTCGCACCGCGAAGAACGTGCGTACATACATACGTCCGGATCGGTGGCGAACAATGAGCCGCTGGCCGGTAATTATCTCGTCGTTAACTACGAACCGCCTTTTTCACTCCGTGCGATTCGCAGGCGTGAGAAGCGGCTACTATCGTCGCGAAAGGAACTGGTCGAAGAGGAGTCTTTCGAAAAACACTCCCTGATGATACGCGACATCGGGATTTGTTTTTTGTTTCTGCTGGTGTATCGAAAACTCGAAAGTTGTCGAGTGGATTACGTCGGCGCTCAACATCGATAGATCGAGCGAAAAAGATGGCGGGCAAAGAAACTTTCGAAAACACACTCGAACATCGACGAGTCTCTCACGGTTTTAAAAGCATTATCCCCCGTTACTTTCGAGCACGTAATAGAAATGCAAATATTGGTATTTAATTCAAAGAATATCGAGACTGAATCAGTGTTCTATTCTATTCGACCAACGGCGACTTTCACACGACGCACGGCGCGTCTTTGCATATCAAACAGTCTCCGATAAACGCGACAATGTTTTCGTGAGAGAAACGCAAAAGGTTCTCTCCTTTCGCGAGGCAAACTGTCACGCGAACGATGTCAAACGGCGTGAAAATGTCGCGCGGATTGAAAACGCGCGCATTCGCCGGAATGGAAGCGTGAAAACGGCGCGCGGCGCGTCGAAGACGATCGACCTTCCTCACCGCTCGATATATCGCGGATGACACATCGAGGTGTCGATAAACGACCCCATTCAGACGTCGGATTTCCACGTGGGAAGCAATGCGGGAGGAACGTGTGTATACGAGCACACACAACATGGCGCATTGTTTTACAAAGTGAAGAGAGACGTGAGTGCGTATTAAGACAGGCTAATTGGTGAAAAAAGAAACAGAATTGTTCGCGTAAAAAGATAATTAAAAGTTTCACACTATACGGGTGAGAGGGTGTTGAATTTTTGTTAAAAGATGTGGGAAAAGATAACGATCGAGAGAGAAGAGCGTTAATTTGTTAAATGTAACGCGCGGGAAGAATTGACAAGAAAGAAATAATCGACAACAATAAAACACTCATCACTTAAGTGTTTTTGCGTGAGTTGCATATTGTTTCTTCGTTGGAACGAAATTCCAAATACGTTCAAAAAAAGAAATCGATAAGATTAGACATAAATAAGATAGCTTTTTGCCTTCGCATCGTCGTCACCATGGGGAAGCGAGCAAAAATCCTCAAAGCATTCCGATGAAGTTCGTTCCCTCTGATGGCTCTGCTCGCAAGAAGTAAAATACGTAAAAAATAGAAGTTGTTACACGATCGTCCAGAGCGGAACGATTCACGCAAGAGAACGATTGAGGTTATTACCGATTTCGCGTGCCGGAAAATGGACAATCATTTGGCAGCAGCTGTCAGCGAAATCGATGCAAATAATTGATGAATCGCACAGTGACGAAGATAAACCGTAGCTGACGGAAGATAAACAGGCTGTCCCTCTTCTTCTGCGGCTATAATTCTCGCGCGAGAGATCGTTTCTATTGATGCAAGTCATTATTTATTGTCGACGCTGATGCACATATTCGTTACCTACTTTGTAATAAGGCTACTCGGTAGAGACATTGCACAAGCAAAATTCTTCTGATACACACACGTATAATTTATATTATACAAATATGTTATAATTTATATTATAAAAAGACACTATATTTAAGATATATACGAATACATTTTGTAACAATCTGAGGTAACCATTTAAATTCGATTCTTCCGAATAAGTTGACTAATGCACAAAAACATTTCAGACTGACGCACGCGAATTCAAATAAGTGTAAAAAAAAAATTCATCTTTCAGTTGGATGTGTATATAGACATACATATCCAGCATAAGTAGATATTAGAAAGGACGACTTTGGTCAAGGACATGATTTACTTCTACGCGTTGGCAGAATGTTCAACTTGTTTTTCAGTTTGTATTAATTTCTTCAGCATACAAGCATGTGATCTAACGACGTCGATTAAAAACAAGTCAGATAGATCTAAAACATAGTCTAATGAAAAGAAACTTGTGTAAATATACTAATTGAAAACGTGCGGATGCATTTAAATCGCGCGATTTAAAGCGAGAAACGATTCCTCGAAGGTTCTGACAGAAGACAAATTCGTCACTGTCTGCTCTGAAGGTGACGCTTGAAATCGTGGGAGAGGGAAAGCGATTGTTCTCATTGATACATCAGTTTGCGTGTGTGTTCACGACGAAGCGGCAGCAATGAAAGACGGGAGTTTAAGATTGCAACTTACGTGGTTCCCCTTCGTTACTTTCCGGAAAATAAACCTAACATTCCCGGCGAACGCGCGATGCCGTTGATCTCGTTGACTTCCCGTTCTCACTAATGCCAGCGCCAGCTTAACTAACGTGTACACACACACACTGACGATGACAGAGGTGAGAAGAGGAGAACACGGAAGCCGTCACGACGCCGGAAGCGGCAGATGTCCTTCGTTCTAGTCGCGAAACTGCTGGGATTCGCAGGCGCATCGCCATTGTCCGTCTGCGACGCAGATTAATTTGTCCGTGAGACTGTTTTTTTTTTGCAAATTCTAATAGCAGTTTAGCAACTGCGTAGATTTACAGCTTAATTGCTTATGAATGTAATTGCTTATGAATTAATATCGAGCGCGAGATTAGATGCACACGCAAATACAGAAGTAAGAAATCCTGTTTAATAAATCGTCACATGTTTACGACTATATTACCAGGATAGCTTGTTACGTAACTTTTTCGGAATGACTCCGACACTTGTCACTCTTTTCCTTTTTTTCTCCTTTAAAGGAAGAGTCACGTAGTAATAGTTACCCTTGGAAAAGACGACTGTTCTGAAAAAGATAGCAGACTCCGCGACGCCGATTGAATCGATTATCGAACGGTTTAACGATATATTCCGCGAACGGCCTTGGCCGATCGGGCGTTCCTATCGATCGTACTCGTTTGCACTTCGCGTTTGCAACTCGTACCTGGACCGGCGCGGCCGCGATGTTATCTCGCGAGAGGAGGTAAGTGCATATACGTATACGGGAAAGGAGGCGCAACGACGTAAGGGAAGACGTTTACGGAGAACGCCGCTGCAGCGACGTATTATGGAAAGCGAACATTCCGGCGAGCGTCGTCGAACTCATTAACATCCCGTTCTTGTTGGCGGCGCCGTTTTCTTTCGAAATTAAACAAAACTCGATATTACGACACGCGAAGCTGAATAGAACGGCAATGCGTGTGTGTCTGTTGTTTCGTGAGTAATAGACTGTACATCCGACGCAGGATTCGCCGTTAGAAGAAGTGGACAATCGGAGTGCGACCAATCCGATTGGTTCCACATTACCTACTGATTTATCTTCGATTTATGCTTAATAAATTAACCGTAAAAATCATGACGAGTGTTTTCTTTTCAATCCACGAGTAAGTATTGGAAACTTTGATGATCGATAGTTACGGCCTGTTTCTTCTTTAACGTCATCTGACTAATATACTGGTATTTATTAAAAAATCAAAGGCGCTATTTAAAATTAAAAAAATGGAGAACTAACAAATGGTTCTTGTTAAAGAATAATAGCACACACACACACAATCAACATCAATTCCTATTGTTCCCACATTTGCGTCATGTTTGACGTGCTCCGGCAACTACCTAACATCAACATACATTCCTCCTTGAAGAACGTAACCAGCGATTGTGGATGCTGTCGACCTCGTCGACGAGATGTTATCTCGGCGCGCGCTACGCCTTTTCATTCAGAATCGAAGTCTCGAAGGATTATTCATACATTAAATTGTCTCAATTGCATATACGCATATCCAAAGTTGTAAGTGAATTGAGATCCACATTACCTTGGATCGAGTCCTCAGGTGTCTTTCTTGATGTCTTTCTACGGTTCTATCCGAGGTGTCCCCGTGTCGACATCATCGTCGAGTAATAAACCCTTTTACGCGAACAAACACCAGTGAGCGTCGAGAAGTCGCGATAGATACAACTCGATGAACTCTCTTCAGCGCGCGGCCATTTTGCCAGAAGCCGACCGGATGCTTGCGTTAAACACGACCGCAGGAGACTGATCGTTGTCGCGCGATCGCGAGATGATCGACAGGTAGTGCACTACTTGCGGAGACGCAGGATGCAAGCACCGCGAAATCGCGTAGTCGACTGACGACGGACTCGTCGCTTGTACATACTCACGAGCGAGCGAGCGAACAAAACGCCGCAAGCGAAAACTCACTTTACGCTCTCCTCCACTACTACCTTTTTCTCCCACCTCCTTGGCCGAAGACTCGCTTGCCTGCTTTCTTACCTGGTCGCCTGTCCCTTTCGTCTCACCTCTCGCGTTTGCTGGAGAATTCGCTCGCTTGCCCGAATACCTGTCTTCTCCGCGTGCGAGCGAAAGAGCGAGCGCGAGGCTTGAAAACTGCGGGATGAATTACGCCGAGATGGAAGAGAGGTAGTTCGTGTCTCCGGATCTTTACGCGCTGTAGTAAAATCCGATATCTGTTACCTGAGGAGCATGTGCTGCGGCTCAAACCGCGAAAACTCGAGCAAATCAACGATCCCTCTGTTCGTGAACGTACGAACGCGTAAAAAGCGTGTTTTCAATTGCGCGCTTGCAAAAAATAAGAACGATATAAATAAAAGAGAATGTCTCTCTATGACGCAAAAAAATGTGGAAGTAGATATTAATATTTTTCTCCGTATGTCAAATAAAACACGAAATGAAAAAGCAGAGGTCACAAATGTATGTCGCTTGATAAATAAAAATGTTAAAAGAATTAAAAAAAATAAATGTAAATTTATGTGTAGATTTTGGATAAAAGCAATCGTGACAAAGAAGAATATTCAACGATTAATTACTTTTTCGTACAATTCTGAAAGAAAGTTTAGAAGATGAAACAAAAACGTTACACGTGTCAGAGTTAAAATATATGAGAGAAGATTTCTCTAAGATACATATCTATCAATGGCGTGAAGATTGTGAACTGTTCTGGTGTTTGGATCGAGTAATATGAATTAAATACGAATAAACAATTTTGCAACATATGACTAGCTTCCCTAAGAATTTGGATTGCGTGATACGCATCGAGAAAAACTTTACAACACATGTTGTAAGACAAGATGTAGTACAACCGGTGCGGTGACAACATCGCGACAGTTATAATCTAAACATATCTAAGAAATAGAGAAATATGTACGCTAGTTTTTTCATTCTAGATAAATCATAAACATCCGAATAAATAAGCCGGATTTTTAATTATTTATAATGGAACACAGCATTGTTGATACAATAAACTATCGTGTAACTCGTTCGTTATATAAAAATAAAATACATGTTGTGTGTTTTTCTTTTACTAAAACATTTAATTTATTAAATTATGATATTTATTAAAATATATGATATTTGTAGAAATGTCAAAAATAACAAATATATCTTATTTGCAAAATATGTTTATAAATGAAGACTGCGCTGCGCTATTTTCATAATAGCGAGTTACCTTGAAAACGGCATGTTGCGTAAGTAAAAATCGCGTTATGCAATTCGCGAGAGATTCGCATCTCACATCAGATGCAAGTGTTTCGCGTTTAGGTTGGTAAATCGCGCCGTAGTATTCACGCGCGGCACCGAGAAATCGGACTTCAAATCGGCAATTATCCACGATCTGAATTTCGATCGCGAACACAAATTTACATTGCGCAATCGTGTGCAAGATCGTGCAGAAAATTCCGCGTGAGATTCAAGATTACTCTTTGCGATCCGGACTTCGCGATTTCAAAGTTTGCGTTCGATTGTTATCCACGCGCGGATCCAAAATATCAGGCAGCAATTTTCGAAAGCAGTGCTTTCGGTTCGCGCGCTGACTTATTGTGTTTGACGTTTCTCCTCGAGTAAGCGAATTTTTCGAGTCAAGCTTTCATTCAGCCATTGCGTAGTCGAGCGTTGGTATGCGCTCGAGAGGCGGTTCGCGCGCTCGCGCGCGCGGCACCGATCGCCGACCGATCGGAATGCAAAACGAGTATTATCACTTCGCTGTAATATTGAATCGCGGCGTGCCATCTTCGGCCTTCTGTCTTTTTCTTTTTTTAGAGGCGCAAAATTGTCGAGGAATGCCATAACCCCGATACGTGTGTATACATACATCGGCAATAAAATAGCGGATCGCGAGTACCGTTTAGCGGTGCTTCAATCCCAATATCGTTATATCCAATTAGACAGGCGATTGGACCGATACGCACAGGTGTACGCAGGTGCGCCCGTTCTCGTATTTACCAGTACGGCGTCACTCCTTACTGGCAATGCCGATCGCCAGGAGATCGGAATGAAAAGTAGGCAGTGGGACGAGAGAGACAGAGAAAGATAGCGCGCATTGTCTCGCAAACGCATCTTCGCAGCGCACGAGCTTCTTCGCGAGACGCGCAACCTTCGGTTGTTTTTGCGGCCTTCATCGAGGAGAAAGCAGAAATCGGTGAATGATGGCTATTTAAAAAAAGTGCATATTAAATAAAAAAGATTGTTTAGACAGAGTAAACAAATAAACGCAGATTCTAGATACACTACGAGAGATCACGGAAGTTATTCAACATGATGATCTTCAAAGACTTTTTGTATTCATATTACGGAACGCGCATTGTAGACACTTATTCAGTCAAGTATTCTCAACAGATAATAATAATACCCTGCAAGAAGGGTGTGTCTGATGGGTGAACGAGCTACAGAACGTACCTTATTGCCTCCAAATTCATCTGCGTGAATAACTCGATACCAGTTAATAAATCTTAATGCTGACCTGTAGAAAAAAGATCGTTGCAGAAAATATTATCACTAGAACTTAAATCTGAAATCACTCTTATGGTGAGGATATCTCTATCAGAATACTTCGAGATATTTTTCGTAAAAATCACTTTCAGTCAGCAGTTCGAAGACGCAAAATGGCAGATAGAAAATATACAGACAGAAAACGGATTAACATATAGAGTGATATTTTTTCTCTGCGGAATAGGTTGCTGTAAAGGACCTTCTTATGTCATCTAACTTGCACTCAGTCTGTTGATAGTGACTAAATCTCAGAAAAATAGAAAAAATATTGGGATTCGAGCTGGAAATGTCGAAACTGCGAATCCCACAGAAGCCGAGATTATAGCCTGGACCCTTCTATCGCTGGCAAGATATTTATTATTAAACATCTATATGTAAATATCTGGCAATAGATTTGACATTATGAATAAAAATATATTATCAAGTATATAATTATTACATATTACCTCGAAGCATCTTTGGCAATTTGTTGCCAAAGTAAATAACTGCGTGTTGCATTCCTGATCGACGAGAAATTTCGTTGACAAGACGATGAAACGCTTGACGTAACGGACACGCGGGAGAGAAGTTTGTTTCGCTCCCGACCTCCGAAGGCTCCTCTCTTGTCGTCCCGCGACTTTAAACACGAGGGGCTTTCTCCCGACAGCACGGTTCGGAATGCGGCCTCTCCCTTGGTCGGCCTCGAGGAGAGTCGCGGAGGCACGTCGTCCTTCCTATCCGCCGTTTCCCCGTGACTCTCCCTCGTCCCCCTCAACTCCTACAATCGGCACTTGTCTCGTTCTTTCGCTCGCCGATCATAACGACTACGAACTACGACCATATTACGTGTCATCGATCAATCGCGAATACGCCGGGCAGAGTGATGCGGATCGCGGAGGCACCGACACGTTTACCATCGATCATCGTAACGAGTGGCTTATTGCGCGGTGAATGGACAGATCATTGGATAGAGATTTTTTACACAGTGATTTTATCCGGAAGTATGTAATAACATTTCAGAATATAATTTTTAATTGCCTTCTTTTGAATCTTGTCGTTTTGTTTTTTTATTTCTAAAAGAGTTTCTACAAATGTGTTTCTACTTTCAAAAGAAAACTAGAACAACTTTGTGCATATCCATGTGTTATATAATGTAATCTTTTGTTTTCTCTGACTTTTTCCGCGAGAGAGAGAGTTCAATTTTAATTTGCACACACATACATTCTTAATAAAGATTTCAGTAAATGCTCTCTGGATTTGAATGCAAATTGCCGTGTCGCGACGGTACGCGTTGCAAATGCAACTCTGCGACTCGTTTACACAGTGCCGTTTCTCCCGATAACTCGCGGAACTGTAGTTCATCGAGATAAAGAATGACAGAATGTTGTAGTATAAGAAGTACATTCTCTCTTTCGGACGCGATAATTATCGGGCGACTACCGACTCGGAAATCACGCTTTACCGTGCGGTTGCGCAATCACGACCTAGTTCACGCACACACGTAGCGATTTCAATTTTCGTGCCGCGGAAAGAAAGGCGCGTGGAGATGTCTGATTAGATCCTCCAACGTTCTCCTCACGATTGCGTCGTACTTCCTACATGCGCTCGTATTTGTGCCCATGCGTGAAAAAAATTCTGTTTATTGCTGATGGATGGTATTTATTTTTACACTTGCACTTTTCTGTTATGAAACGCGAATTTTATCTGTATCTTATTTCACACTGCAATTATTTTATTATTTGCACACAGTTCTTTATTCTATCTTTCGTTTTTCTACCCTTTCTTCTTTCTCTTTTCTCGTAGATTATGTAAAATAATATTTTCAAACAATTTTTAAAAATATCATCAATATGTAAAAACGAAGTTATTGAGAAGAATTGTGATAGGTCAAAAGTAAGCAGTGTCACCTGTTCCAGACCCACGCAAGTGAAGCTACATCTTAATCGAAGATCCGACTTATCTGATGGCGCGTCTCAAATGTTTCTGTCTTTCAAACAAACGAGGCAAACATCTTTCAAGCCGTCCTCGTCGGCTAGGTAATGTATCAACCGCGCACGATTGTAGACGCGCGTATGCTAATGATTATCGTTCGAAAGAGAGATGCGATGAGATCAAAGAGTGAAAAGTTTGAAAAAGAGGGGGCTAATGGCTAATCTGACATGCCGTCAGATGCAATATCGTCTCGGGAACGTGTATGTTCTCGCTGGATGAGAGAAAGCATCGAATACCTTCCATGAACATGCCGCGAGCCAACACCGCGAGTGATTGTCCCTAAGAGGGGCTACTGGCTTTCGCTCTTTTCGCCACTCGACCGTAAATTCCAATTTTCGCTCTTGTCTCGCCGCTTTTACCTGAATATTACCAAACCGCGCGCGTCTAATAAATATGAAAGCGGACAGTCAATTTGTTCGACTAGACCGAGATCCGGTAAACTCATGTACATCCTCGAGTTCCCACCTGCTCGTGAATTTCTTATGAGTAAAATGCACGAACCACAGCCGATTTCCGCATCGAAAATTTAGATAAATATAATTTTTATTATTTGTATTATTGCGTTTCGCTGTATATTAATTAGATAGTGTTTGCTTTTTATATTGTTAGATTAAAAAATTAGACAAAAATTTTATTTTGTAACAGAAGTAAATATCTATGAAACGAATTAATTATGCAATGTAACCGTTCATAAACTGATAAATAAACAAAAAATATTATTTAATCACTAAGAAAAATAAATTAATTGCAAGAACCATAAAAAACTTATTTTTTGTATTATTTATTCGCAACAGTCGCGTTGCTTTATAAGATTTTCACCGTCATGTCAGAGAAACGATCCTTTAACAAAAGCGATTATCGAATCATCGCACAGGCAAGCGATAAGCAATTGAACTATAGCCTCGAGAGGATAATAGCGTATAATCAGAAGGCACACTCATGCTAAACAGCGTTGGTCTTGCACGCAAATAATCGGCTGCGGAGAAAGAAGACAAGAGTTATTACAGCTGTTATCTATTGGTAATAGTAATGCGCGTGCGCTTTCATCGTACTTTCGCAGTGGATAATCAACATGACATGAGTGGTACACGCAGGTTTATTATCATCATCGTTTCTTTATTATTATCAAATACATTAATGGGGTATTAAAAATAGAGGGACGGGCGCACTGACCGAAACGAGATGGCGCGTTACAATCGTCCCGGAAGAGAGCTCGAAATATTTACACGGTAATAATAAAATGAGTATTTTGTTTACACGTTGTCGCACGAACGTGTCCATGTGCCGTTCAACAGGAAACACAATATGCGCGCATGCTTCACGCGTGCGAGACGTGCTGCAATGTCGTAGGCGCTTCGAAAGACATCGAATGGTACGTCCGTTTTGTAGGAACTCTGTTTCCCGTTTGTTTTTCTCCTTTTATTTACTCTTTAATAATTATGATGACGAAGCGATACAAAAACTCATAGAGCATCGAAGAAGTCATCAAGATATGACGCACTTTTCGGTGTCCCGCTGAGCTTGATTAGACGATGACGCGGACGCTGGGGCGCGTTTCCGCGCGCACGCCACCGCGTCGTTCGGCACGTAAGAGATCCTGACGCCGCCGTAAGCTCTTCGAGGAGGCAGTGCGTAAGCAGCGGCCTCGTCCGAGCTACTGGACGAGCTGCATGTCGAACAACAGCTCTCGATATCGTCGTCTTCACCGTCCATTCTCGATCTAGACGTACTTGCTATTCCTGAAAAGACAGACAATGGCGCTTTTTCTAGAATAAACTTAAATAAAGATAAACAAAATTAACATTCTACATACCCCAAGCGGATGTGCTAGCGACTTCGTCGGACTGTAAACTTCTCGATCGGGACACGTTCGTCTTCGATAGCGAGGCCGGCGGTGGAGAGGATGATGACGATGAGTTGTGGTCGTTCGATGGCGAAAAGGTAATGCGCGACGTTGCGCCGTGGTCGTTGACATCCAAATCCCCCTGGAATCGCACGCGTCGCGACGTCGGCGTCGGTGGATCTGTCTGACTGGTTCCAAGTCCGGGGTTGATCGGCGACGTCGTCGCCTCTTCCGTCAATAATATACCAGGAGCCGCCGCGCCACCGGTCGATGTCGACATCGACGCTGACGCTCCGGAAGATGGTCGCGGTGGCGGCAACTCCGGCATACTCGACGCATGAGAAGGTGTGCAGGTTTGCACGCATCTAAGAGGTTCTCGATCCCGCGCTTGCATCAGTCTACAACACAATTGCAACAGATGAGAAATAGCACGTAAAATTAATCAGAACTTTTGACAGAGATGTGCAATGACAGTCGCACGTACCTTCCTAACTCGCTGCGATTTTCGTCAGAATGAGAGCCGCGTTCTTGTAGCAATCTTTCAAGATTTCGTTCGAGAAGTACTCTGTCTAGGCCGTTCGGTCTAGATCCGCTGGAGGGGAGACTTTCCGCGCCAAAATCGGGATTCAAAGTGTTCTGGGTCGGTGTCGTCGCTAAGGAAGCAGAAACCTGTTGGTGTCTTCGTGTCATTCGAGGCGAATTTCTTGGAGATCCAAGAGTATGCCTCGAGCCTGGAGGAAGCGGAGGTGGGGGCGGCGGACTAGACGAACCTTCGCTTGTGGCCACCGTTTGTCTCCTGCCGCTCCTTGTATAAACAAGAAATCATCATGTTAGACGCTAATTTTATTTAGACAAAATAGATCGTTGTAATAAATTTAACGCATTTAACGTATTTTAACTTATTTCCCCACCTTATTTCTGTTTCACGATTATTCAAAATGTTAATTTATCAGAGAAATAAAAATTGCTGGAATGTTTTTGTTGTACAAAACGGAATGCCGCTAATTATTTTTTTGTGCGGAGTTCAATATTTACATAATAATAATATTTACATTCGCGCGCATGTTAAAAACTTGCAATCAAAAGGTAGTAAAATTTGTGGTATTCAATCTTCTTTATACATGCTTCTTAAATGACATCATGGATGTAAGCCAAATTTAAATTCAACGACGCAAAGTGCCGACATATAAACGACAAGCACTCAAGCATAAATAGTTCAACACGCATCACTGATTTTTATTAGCAATAATGTTAGCAACTCAGTTACACCTGTAGAACGAAACGTTGCTCGAGCCGTAATAAAATTTACATATTAGTTTCGTAATGAAAATGCTCAAACTTTTACTAAGCCTCATTTTTGTGGCTCCGAATTACGCATAATTCGATATAGCAGCAAACTTTATAATAAAAGCATTCAGAAGGAACTTAAGATGCATAATAAATCATTAAATATAGTTTTATAATTAAATATAGTTTTATTTATTAACATTTGAGATATAAAACATAAACTTAAGAGCCAGTTTTGCTTAACGCGTGCAAACTTTAATCTCAAGTTTAATCGTCTCTTTCTGCTACTGCTCTTAGCAGGAAATGAGTTAGTTGGCAAAGCCACATTAGTAATTTATCGCTACCGTAATAATTCCTCGAAGTGCGGCGCTAGTCGGGTGCAGCGCAGCGCTCGTACGTAATCGCGGGACGTTCCGACAGCTATAAATTTTTGCGCACGAATCCGGCACGGCCTCCGCGTCGCTTCACAGCCGCCGGCAGGATATTGTGAGAGCAACCCTCGTGACCCCTACCTTGGCGAGGAGGTATGCGACGAAGCAGTGCTTACCTGAGAAAAGACGGCGGGGGCGGCGGCGGCCCGGCGGAGGAGTCGCTCGGTGTCGTCGGCGGTTCCCCCTTGCTGCACGCTATGCTGCAGTAAATGGCACCACGTCGCGGCAGGAACGGCCGACCCAGGAGGGAGGCGCGGCAGGTCGCGCAGCAGAAACAAGCCTCGGTCGCGTGCCAGTGCTGACCCTCGTGCGACATTTGGCCTTGGTCGACGCCGATCGGCTCGCCACAGCTGTCGCAGTACTCGGCGAAGGAGGCGTCGAAGCACCGAAGACAGTACGGTCGGCCTTCTCTCATCACGTACCGCTGGCCACCGAGCTGCAGCCGAAAGAACAGTGAATTTATTATAGGACGTCAATCGTGGGAGAGGCGATACACAATCGCAGTTCGTCACGACGTCCAAAATAGGTACGTTATTTAGATGAACGGAAATTGGAAGACGAGAGAGCAGCGGAAGAACACAAAGCATTATTTTATTATTCTATCCAATGATGCATTAAGTTTAATAACGTGATAAGATGTCTAGTTTTTAAATTTTGACAAAATATAGGTGTAATATTTCAATGTAGAGAAACGGGCGTGACTTTAGCGATAATGGCAGAATACCACGGTGACCGGTTATTCACTGGAGCATGTACTCTACACACAGCAGCAATCTGATAAAGTGCAGGTTCTTGGACTTTGCGCTTCACTTGTGTCCGTAACGTAGTGTTATGGTATTTTACATTTTAAACTAGCAAATGTATATGTTTTTCGTCGTTAATTAATGAATTGCGCATTAGACAGATTTAACGTAAAGTTGTTCGCGTCTTGAATTTTTCCCAAGTTTTCTCCTCCTAGATGTATCTATTCATAAGTTCACACCGCGGTGAACACCCGGTGTAACGTGAGTAACGCGAAAAGCATGTTGCTTCTGTGCGCTCGTGAGCGCGCTATCTAAGTCGGAAGACATATCTGGAGATAGAGTCAGCTGGCGCGGGATTATGAATTGCTACGCAGCTGTAAATTTGATAGCGAACGTAATCATTAACTCCGCGGCGGCGCGCGTTTCCGATGTAGTACAATCGTGCGAATACCGTTACGTTGAACCAATTCGTCGCGGCGAGAAGAGACTCGCGTTCTGCAAAAAAAATCTTATATTTTACACGGTTTACAAATTTATAAACCTGCTTCTCTTATTGCCACTTTCGTCTTCGTGCAAAGAGAATCGTGGTACACCGTCGTCACACTGCATCCACGCGCGCATTCACATTTACAATCGCGCGTAAAAATATTTCCATAGCTCGTCACTAAAAGAATCTCCGCGTGTTAACTAATAAAAAAGTAGACAACATATTCCCTTTTCTTCCGACAACTATGATATTTCTACGGATTCTTATTTCATTACAAAATATTATGCTCGTCAAATGTAAATCGTCCATTGTGCATCATCTCATCGTCATTATCATCGCACACTGATCTGAGCATTCTCACCTGTCGATCACACTCGAGACAGGCGAAGTGCCGCATATGCCAGGCCTTGCCCTCCGCCTCGGTGCATTCGTCGGCGAGGATGATCTCGTCGCAAGCGCAACACCGGGGTTTAAGGGTCTCGGCGTGGTGACGGCCGCAGTAGAGCCGGCCGTCCCGCCAGAAGTAGATTAGATCAACTAGCAGCTGACGGCACACGCAGCAGACAAAGCAGGCGGGATGCCAGAGCGCGGCCGGGCCCGCCCGGCTCGCCGCAACAGCCATCTCGCCGGCCGCAATTGCGCGTCCGCACTCGCGGCAACCGGCGCCGTGCGGCCGCTCGAGCTGGCTCGCATGTCCGCGTCCGAGCGCCTCGCGTTTCCGCTGCGCCGCGAACACCCGCAACTCGCGTTTTTCCTCCTCGGACAGGCCGCTGCAGTATCGCGCCTCGTTGTCGTGCGGCGGTAGCTGTTGCAGCAGCTGCCTCACACGTTCTCGCTCGCCGGCGCTACCCGCGTACGGGATCTTGTCTTCCGGCAGCGCGCTGAAGTACAAATGCACCTGCAAAACAAGCCAAAAAGACGGAATTCAAATTCGTGAATCCGAGGTGAAAATAGGAATAGTTTTGCGATAACACGTTTCGTATTGCCGTGAGCATCAATCATCAAGTCACGTGTGCTGAATAATAATGCGAGGCTATCGTGAAAATTGCGACGACAACCTGTGGTTACTTTACGTCAAACGTGGGACTTTATCGCACTCAAGCATATTACGGATATTACGGAAATTCTCTCTAACGGCTCTCCGAGTTACCAACCCATACGATTCGCACGAGTATTTCGAAGAGTAACACTTTTCCTTTTACGACTTCTTTTGTAAGAATTTATTTATACGAAGATATTTGTAATGTCAATTTTATAATTGACAAGTTGTCACTTAGTTTTTCACGATTAACATACGTAGAAAAATAAAATATCAACTACACCGACTTTGATCACAACTGACACACCTGAAATTTTAACCGATCAGTTAATAAATGATTTTTTTCCCGTTTCTTCATCCATTGTATCGCACCGGCTGTAATACAGACAGGGGAAAAGAATTTAGTGTCAACTGCTGCAGCTGACGTTAGCCGATGGCCGTTGAAACTCGCCCTGACCGTCGCAAATTTAGATAAGTATCAGAATGAGTACTGTCAACATGCCGAAGAAACGAGTTTCGAGAGAAAACACTGACTGCGTTTATATTGCTGAAAAACCTGCTACAGGACGAGTCCCTGACGATGGAGGAAATAAGAAAAGTGTGGGCGCGAAATATAAAAAAGTACGCGGTATTCAGTATTCTCACGACACACACACACACACACACAGTTCGAGAAAGACTCTGTCATCGCGACTATTTTCATAAGAATGTATGCCTGCGAAAGAGTGAAATTGCGCGCGCGCGGTTTTGCTCAATAACCATCGGCACATTTACGCATAATCGAGTTTCTAACACAATCTAGCGGTAAATTTCTTCGTGCTACGCCTTGCGCCGTTTTACGAGCAGCAATAAGCATCGATGTTCCGCGCGAGCTATTAAACACTTCACGCTACGCGCAAATCTCGCACACGTTTCCTTGCATCGCAACCACAAAGAACTTGGATGTCTTTTGCAAAAATTATTAATTGCACAATTAATCATTACGTGTAGTAAAAAAAAACAGATGTTTTACAATAGCACGTAGATTAACCGATTCTTCTAAACCAGAATGTATCGATGTACCGTTTGATTTTTGTACAAAAAAAAACACACACACACACACAAGTCAATCGCACTTCAAGGTCTGTCAGTTTTTATAAATGCGGGATATACAGTCTCTGCAAACTGTTGAGTTTCGGGAACACTCGAGATCTTCGCGCGAAGACGCGAATTGACGCGCGCGGGGTGGCTCGAGAGCGCGAAAAGTTGCGCGGGATTACCGTCTCCTCGCCGAGAACGCCGAGTCATAATATATAATGCGCGTTAGACGTAATGACACTTAAAATGAGTAAAGAAAACGCGCGGACGAACGTTGCTGGGACAGGCTGCGGACGAGGCGAGAAAGCGGGAAATAAAAGCGAGAAGGTGAAGAAAAGAGAGAGAGAGAGAGAGAGAGAGAGAGAGAAAAAGAGAGATGAGGATTTGCTCGCCACCACGCCGCAAAGTCGCGAAATAAACGACGATATTCGCACGCGGCACGAACGCAAACCGAGAACTCTATTTCATGGCGTGCCGGCGCAAAACGCTCCCGCTTAAACCAATTAAAGGGACGATGCGTACATTAGTTAGCCCCTTCTTCGATGGGAAGAATTCTAACGTTATACAATTTATCATTACCGTGCAGTTAATTAAATAAAATGATTTCGTTTTTCGAAAGATGCGCGAGAAATAATCTTAGAGAAAAATGGCATTCGTATAGTTACACGATGTTCAAACAAATTATTGCACAAACAATCGCATCAATTTTATCAATGCCAACGGCACTGATTATTTCAGAAGAGATATTTGATGTTAAAAATGAAAAAAAGAAAAAATGATCTCGCGCTTGCAGTAGCTGTGAGATGATGAACTGTGAAAGAAACTGCGATAACAGGTAGAAGATCAGTGTCGCAGGTAAGTATATGCTGATAAAGAAGAGGACAGGGACAATCGGGAACTCGTTTGTACAATCCGTCTTACATCGTTGTAGGATTTGAATTTGATGTAATCCGCGATACGACATGCACCGTGTCGTGACGCATTAAATGCGCATCGTTTGATAAAAGTCTGCCGACGCACAAGAAAAATTGATTTGACATGCATCCCGTGTAGCTCGATTTTTTTAACACGCCTCCGATAGCTCTGCCCCATCTCTGTTACCGATGTATTTTTATCTTACGAAGCAGAAGGCAAAAGGGAGGACATACGTGTGTCTTAGATTTTCGCCCTTCACAATACATTCAAAGGATAATCGTGTCTCTGACATGCACGACACTTTCTTTGCCAGAGCGGATTAATTAATGAAGTTATTCTATTTGTCAAAATAAAACACGCTCAAATAAGTCAAAGAATAATAATAATAACTATTCGAATAACAATAAAAATATACTGACAAGCTCTGGGATATGAAATTTTAAATCGTTTTCTTTCTTTAACATTACAAAATCCAGAAATCTATTTTCCCATCATAGATAGAATCTCAAAAAAGAAAAATGTGATTGATACATTTTACATCCTCTTGCATTCTTCATGCGTGCCCATTTTCGGGTGAAGTTCTCGATTGCGCTTTATCATCGTGTCCGGCGAGAACTTTCACCGACGCGCGGTCTGATGACTCACTGCGCTGTCGTCGTTCACGATGGTAATCGTCGCGGCGATCTACGGACCGCGCTGTCGCGGTTACCAGTCCCCGGCGAGACGAATCGCCGGGGACACCCTCGCGTTAGGTGCGTACGCGACAGGCAAAAAGGCGTCTTCCTCTCTCTCTCTCTTTTTACTCTCATCTCAGCAGTGCATTACTCTTGATTCTCGTGAATTCAAGTTTATTTCTACGCATTTGCTTGTCACATTCCAATTTAACCGCTTATTAATAAACTCGTATTAAGAGTTCAACGGAATGTTCTCTCTACGATAATTTTCCCTTTCTATTTATAAGACGCTGCATTTTTCATGTTTCAGGAAATTTATAAATGATACATGTGCCAGCTTTAGACGTGCATTATCGTAATCTACAATAAATCTTCACTTTTCCCACTTTACCTGATCGGGTCTTAATCCGGGCGGCACCCATGTGTACTCTTCGAGCGCACAGCCGCTATCGTCGTCGCTCTGCGAGTGCCTTTGTTGATGCTGCATCAGGGCTTCCTGCAGCGCTAATCCGGCCGGCGCGGCTTGAACCGGACTTTTAAACGGTTCTTGATGAGGCGCGCCACCGGCGCCGCCCGGGAACGCCATGGCCATCGCCATCGGCGGACCCGGGCCTAGCCCGAGTCCCGAGGGACCGCCCGCCTCCGTCGAAGCTCGTTGATGCTCCTCTCGCGGGCACCTGCAGCTTCTGCACACTTTCCTGCAAGAAAAAAATATACCTTCCGTGAGAACAATTTAATTTGAAATTCAAATCTCTTCAAATCTCTTTAAATGTACTTCAAAAGAGTTTTAATTTTTCCTCGCGCCCTTTTTTTATTGAAAGTTAAAGGTAATATGACGTTAAGACGCTACCGTCTTTTATAAAGTTTACCGACAGTAATTTTTTTCTTTCTTCACAAAAAGCATATGAAATCCTAGAAGAGTCACAAAATTGTTTTCTCGTTTGTGCATTTCCCCGAATTAAATTACAGACCTGTGTATCTCTTCTTAAGCGCATTAGAACCTGGAATCTCCTAATTATAGGTCCAATCTTTGAGGTTCGTGTCTAACCAATTTACCCGAATATATTCCGAGAAACGATTAAATTAGAAAACCGCAACACAATCTACGCACATATCTGACTTCAAATAGATCTGCGTAAATGGCGCCTGTCATCTGTCATCAAAAAAACTAGACATAATGAGGGAAATGGAACACAATGCATGACAAAATAGAACAGCAATTATTACATGTAATCGTCGACACAGTCTCTCATTCTTCGCTTGAATAAATCGACATGTTTCAATTTAAAATTTTGCGCTTCGAGCATGTAAGGAAATCGCGCGTGCTCTGTTCCACATGTTCTGGATCAGTGAGCGGTAAGTAGTTATCGAAACGCGTCTTCGAGCGAAGACGATCGGCGCGATATAACGTCCACCACAACCACGAAACGATTTTTGATTAATACAAGATCCGCTGTAGGCTATAAAGATGCCGTTTCTTTCTAGCGCGGATCAGACTGAACTCGCTAAGTGGCAAATTGCGTTCCACATAATCACGCAAAAGCTGACAAAATAAATTAATAAGAATGTATACGTCCCATATACGGCATGGATTCTTAACAGAATCCTTAACAGAATCGATATTTCGATGTCAAAAAGATTTCCAGATTTTTTTTGAGAGGATTAAAATAATATCTTGTGTATTTAAACACACATCGACTGTTATTTCTTACAACAGGATTTTGAAAAAATATACACGTTCCGTATTTTATCTTTGAAAATACAGAACGCATTTACACGCAACGCGTGTTTATTCTCGAGCCATAGAGAAAGATCTGCGACCGCAGAAATTCGTTTGGGAACATTCCTCTTCACAAAGCGGCAGCAACTTACTCCGAACAACCGGCGGCCACGTCGTAGCCCGAATGCACCGAACCGCAGTCGGTCACACGGCCGCATTCCGCGTCTCCCGCGGTACGACGATCGAAACTGGTCCCGCCGTTGTGATGGGCGCCCTTCAGAAACTCGACGCACTTTTCCGTCGGGCTGGCGCGCGACGTCGCCAACGCCGAGCAGCCGACCACCGCGGCGACGACGTCGTCGACATCGTCGTCGTTCGCTTCGTCGTTACTGCGATTCCTCAAGAACGCGTCCAGGTAGTGCTCGTCGGCGGTGCCTGGCAGATCGTAAACGGCGCCGGGCGTTGTCGTCCAAGGCGCGTCGATGCCTCCGGATCGCGTCGCGGCGTCCTCGTCATTCTGAGCGCCGATGCCGTTTCTGGCCCCGTCGTTGTTCTTTCTACCGTAGAGCTTGCGCAGATACGCTTCCTGGTGGCTCCTGGTCGCCCAGCATCCACCCTGCCACCATCGCTTTGAGCCCAGCACCACGGTGCGTCTTCTTCGCGCTAAGCTCGACATGGTTCTTCTTGCGCGACCGACGAGGACGATCACGAGCGGGCAACAACATCCGGCCACCCAACCGACGAGGACCGCAGTCGTTAAGATCGATTTCCACCGGCGGTTCTTCTGCTTCCTACCCCGCGCTTCACGGTGTACCCTTGACGGTAATAATCGCCGTGGCAAGACCTTCTAATCTAGGAAACGCCGGCGGGGTCCTCTTCTTCCTTTCCTCCCTCACACCTTTCCTCTTTCCTCCGCGGCGGTATATTATGACCCTTTTCGCGACCGCGTCGGTCGTCTTCTCTTTCTCTCTCTCTCTTGCAAAAGCTAATAAGACAACGCTTCGAGGCACTCGAGACACCGAGGTTTTTGTTCTCCGCGGGGAAGACCCTCGTGTGCGGAGTGTAAGCGTATTAAATGCCTCTCGTCGTGGTATACGCTCTTGATTGCGTCTGGAGCCTGAGATTCCGGCTTTCCTGGAAGAGCTCCGTGATGGCTGGCCGCCGAAGAAGACCGCCTTGGTCTCTCTCGCGCAATTGTTTTTTGCGGTGATACTCACTCGGTGAGTGTATCGAAGAGAGGCTAATAAGAAGCAAGCGCGCTTTCTCTCAACGATATCCTCCCCGACGTCAATCTCGTTTGATCGATAAGCACTAATCGGCACACTTTATCTCGTCTTCCGAGTGACGTCTCTTTTCATTTCACCCGAACATTCCACTCAGCGAGATTTCTCGTTAAGTGTTTTTTTTTCTGAAGGAGAGGGAGTCAGTTGCAATAATGATAGAGATGATTACGTCTGCCGTTTGCCGATGCATCTTTTGTTGCGATTTTTGCCGCCATTATCTCGCGATATCGATCGTTCCGCACGCGAAAGAACATTACGTCGGCATCGCGTAGACGTGCTTCAGAGTTGTCATTTCCTTGGCATCGATACGAGACCGATATATAAGATGAAATTAAAGAAGTTCCTCCTCGCGGAACGGCGAGACGTATATCGCGAAATACTTCTTTCTCGCGAGAGATAGAGGCGATTGAGTCGCCGAATGGAGCGACTCGTTGCTACGACAAGAGAATGGAGGACTCAATCGCGCGATGCCGTCGTCGTGTATCCTCGTCGTCTCGCGAACGTCTCGCCGCCGCCGGCAGCATCGGATTCATCGCGTCGCTCGTTCAGCATTTCTCGATTGGCACGCGCGCTCGCGAAACGCGAACCTACTCGCGGCCTCGGTCTCGAGCAATAAGGGCGGCCTGAAGTGGCGAAGGGGAATGAGAGAGGAAGGTACGCGACGGAAAGGGCAGGAGGAGGGAATGACCAGAGAGAACAAGGCGGAAAGGGAGAAGATCGAGTGTACTCCGACGAAAGCGGCTCCTCGAAGAGGAGCACGAGAGGGAAGATAAAGTTCGAAAGATAAAGGGAAGAAGAAAGAGTACAACGTAGAAAGAAAAAAGACGGGCAGAGGATAGGATGAGCGGGTCAAAGGGATGAGAACAAATCTGTACGTATAACCGGTAGTACAGCACGGATTAACGTTTTAATATGCGACACCTATCGCGCGGTACAAAAGGCGGTCGGTCGGCGGGGCCCTGATACGCGATGGAGCGATCGCCAGCTCGGGTGTCGGAATCCCAGGGCCCGACCACGGCTTAAACCACGCGATTGTGATGCACGCCGCGTGAAAATTTACACGCAGATGACAACTGCACGTTTTACTTGTCAATGAAATTTCACTATCAAATTCAAATGAACTTCAGAGCACGTTATATTACATCTTGACACTGTTTTCGGAGCACTTGTGGCGCAACCCGGCAGTGCGGGTTGGTGTCGTCACGACGGACTTGGCGTAAGTTTTTAACCGAGACACCCGAGAGCGAAACTTTTTCGCATTGTCGAGGGACGCGGCCATCGGAAGATACGAAGCACGACGAAGAAGTACTTCGTGAAGTACGCGCGAGGCGCATTACACGTACTTGTAGAAGTTACATCCCGTTTCTCGTCCTGCCGGCACGGGGCGTGCTGAGGCCGAGCGGACACTGAGCATACTCTGGGACTCAGCGGGCCCCTGTGCGGGACACGGGGCGAAAAGGAGAAGAGGGAGGACACGGGCAAGAGGCTCGCAAGCAAACGCGTGAGGAAGGAGGAACGAAGCGAGCGAGGAGAGTCGCGTCGGTGCGTGTAACTCCAACGTTACCAATACGCGCGCAAACTCCCCTCTTCGCCCATCTGTCGTGTCTCTCTTTCTCTCTCTGTCCCGCTACTCTCTCGATATATTTATATTCGTTTCTAATACGTGCGGCGTGTCGGGGCCCGACGCCTCTCGCCGTGGGCCTACGTCGGAATACGCGAGGCCCGGTTCCGCGTATGCGTGCTCGCGACGGGCCTCAGGCTCTCGAGCGAGCCGAGCGAACGGAGCACGTCACTCTGCTCTGCTCCGCTTTGCTTCGCTCTGTTCTTGGCGAAGAGCGACTTCTACAACGACATTCTAAGAGACACATCACATCTTTCTTCGTCGTGCGCAACATCCGTTGCGGTTATCGGCCGGCGGTTTCAAGATAAAGGTGTTTCTGCTGCTACGCTTAATTGCCAGTTGAGAAAGAGATTTCGTTCGCAAAAACCATCAAGAAAAGATAAAAACTTATCAACTATTTGTATTTTTTTCGCTAAATAAAACTAATAACACGTTAATGTTCTTAACTTTAGTTCCAAGCGGATGGATCTTTATTTCTGTTTGTAAGATATACGTGTAACAAGAAAGATATAATTTATAATATCCGGTTTGAACGCAAGTCCACATTTAAATTGGACCTTGCAAGTGAAGTGAATTTATTAGGCTTGGAATTCCATTTATTCCCATTCTCTGAAATCTTTTTTCAGAGATGAGTTTCAGGTTTTTTAAAGTAATCCACGTCAAAACTTTTATATAAATCTTCACAATTGTGGTTTATATTTACATTTATTAACAGAAAAATTAATCGTTAATTGTCAATATTAATGACTATACAAATAAGTTAAACATGATAACATGAAAAAAAGCCATGTATTATAAATACACGAGAGATATATCTAGTACTTAGTTTCGTTTCTCTTTTTTTTTTGTAGAATTAAAAAAATAGATTCTTATATCTAGTGTCGCGATCATCAGCCACCGATTGAGATTAATCGTCAAAATACAGGTAATCTTTTATGGTAAGGTGTTCAGCAGGAGGTTCCAGAAGATGCGCGATGTTATTTCTAATTAGATATCTCTATCAAAGCGTAACTATAATAGAAAAGATTTATCATTCATTCCAAGGTTATAAAAAAGCAATATATCTACATAAAAGTAAAAAAAAAATTATATACAAAATTCGATGCTTTATTAAATTGAATCTTATTAATATGCAGATAGCCTGCAGCTAATGACGGCAAAGAAGTTTTGACAACTAAAAGGTTGACAACTAATTTTAATTACAGGTGCGTGTACGTGTACATATGTAAGTGTGAAACACAAATACATACAGCAAACTATGCAATTTGTTAATTTCCTCTTATCACCGATTTACTGTACCGTATTATGTTCATTGCGGTTCATTATCGGTTTATTTGCTCTCTATGTCCTTGTTCTCACGAAGAATTGCTCCAGAACAACAGAAGTGCGTTCTATCTGACCATCTTTTCGCATGCTCGAAACAATCACACAATGCGGAGTTACGTGTCTTGTCCGCGGTATTAACATAATCGACTCGCGGAGACGCGAGCACGCGTCGGCAACTCGAGCAACGACTTAGCGCCGTGTCGACGTCTAAAGCTCAGCCTCTGTCCGTACTTAGAGGCGTCACTCCATTGCGGATATAGCGGTGCGATTGAAAAGCACGGGACTTACGTTCCCGTCAAATTGCGCCCACGTACAATGGAAGCCTATTCGTGAGGGATATAACATGGCGACTCGTCCGTACGTGCGCGACACGCCTCCTTTACTCGCTCCGGACTCTCCCGGAGAGAAGATCGTCGCTTACAAGTAGACCTTAACATTTTTCCGTATCGAAGGTGTCGGGAACGCACACGTTCTCCCCGCAAAAGTTCGCCGCAAAAAAATATCACACGCGAGACGAAGATTTCGCTCAAAGGGGCGATGAATGGAAACGGACGGCAGCAATTGTGCAAAAACCGTCGACAGAAATACCGCGCACTCGGCGGTAAATAACACTCGTAATGGGAAAGAAACAACGGCGACCTGAATGCTCCGTGTTTCTTGAATCTTCTTCGAGATACCACTTGACGCGTACCATACCGATATGTTCGCCGATGGAATGTGGTCCAACTTTTAGTAGCTTATGTTAATTGCTGTTTTTGATTAAAACTTTGATAATGACGCGGGATTTTTATCGAAATTGTTGAAATACAAATGAATACACAATTTTTATTCATCGGAGAGAAAGAGAGAAGTAAGTTTCTCATACGTGTTCGTTTCAACAAGGTCGTGACACGTAATTTAAAGTCAGTCAAATTTAAGACGCAATTCAACGTTACTCAAATTGAATTAAATCAAAGCCTGAACTTCAATCCCGTCATCGTCTATTCGATTTATAACCGACTTGATGATAAAAAAAAGATAATGACTCTAATACAGATAAAGATTGCTTACTCGCTCTTCTTTCTTCCCGGCTATACTTAGCACATCGTTTCACATTCCCGCGCGCAACACGGACAACAGAACGATTTCCCGTGGATCAATAAATTTTTACGATCCAACCGCGTGAACGACTCTTACTTACGTTTTCCCGTTCTCAACCTCACCTTTATCCCGACGTTATCATCCGCGCGAGCGAGCGACCCGACGCGGAATTTCGCGTAGCGGTCATTTTTCTCGCAAACTCGATTTCCTGCGCGGTTAATCGCGGGCCCTTCTGACCCGACAGGCAAATGCGATATCCGGTAACGCGCGCTCATCCGCCTTCGGGGTGAGTAAAACAACTATATTGTAGCGCGATCGGCATACTTCTTGCGGCTGCCGTGATAGAAATTGCTATTACTTCTCTTAAAGCGAGGCGGCAGCGCGACGTAATCGTGCGCTATGGGTCTTCAGCGACGCTGGTACCGCAACTGCGGTGTGGCCAATGTCGCACGACGGAATTACCGGGCTGTTACCGACGGGCCAGGGTTCTCAAACCGCGCTCAGAAAACCGCAAGGTTTGCACGACAAATCGATCTTAGTTTTGATGCGACTTCCGCATTGGTCTGTGTCTTAATTGACCGTCCGCGGGGAAAAAATACGCCGACGTATCTCGCGGGAAATGAGATACCTCTATGTAGATACAAATATAAGCTGCAACTGTTCACTTTAACATACTTAGAAAAATTACGCGCGCGTAAAAGTCAAAGAGATTGTATAACAGTTAAAGCATTTTGCAGATACCGCAATTTGCGTGTTAGAGAAATGCATTAAAATAACGTTTTGTCGAAGTAAACTTAAGAATCCAAAGATGTTTTGTAATTTTATCGAAATGGCACGTAAGACTGCTCTAATACAGATATTCGCCTAAAGTTTGAGTACCTCTGCGCGTGTTGCCGCGCGCGTGAATAGCTCAGCGTGTACGGTCATACACGCCGCTTACAACGCGTTCATCAACGTCGACGATCAAATGGATTTTCGCTTATACAGGCTGATGTATCGCTTGTACTTAGCGTCATCGCTTCGAATGACTATATCCATTTGGAAATTACGGTAAGTCGTAAAGTCTGAAAATATCTGATTTGTACTACGCACACATACATAGAGTGAATTTCCCCGGTGCACAAATTGCCAATTTAGCTTTATTCATTAATCGCTTCGTTTCTCGTAAAAATATGACCAGATAAATCCGATATATGCAATCGATATTCTACGCTTATATATTTCTTATTGCGCGCGACCGGCGACTCTTCTACCTTTTATTTTTCACGTCGTTACATCCGCGCAAATTCAACTTCAAGCAGACGTTTACAAATAAATGAATGAAAGTACCGGTATGTAGTCGCACACGATGTGCATCACCTGTCTGTGCTCGTTCGCAGGTGTTCCGCGAAAGTTTTACTCTACTAGAATCATTCCGCATTGTATGTCACAGAATAGTTACAAAATAGTTGCATACTTTTTTGTTAGCGCATAAAAACTTACATGTTATCGGCAAACATTTTAAATTTGCAAAATTGTTAAGTGCGCGCACACGCGTTTGACAACTTTATTAATTCCTGAAACAAAAGAATTGGAAAAGCTAACATATTCCACAATCGACTAGCATTAACTATTCTTTTGCATAACTGTTATTCAATTTCTAAAGTTGTTTTGCTCCAAACAGAGAAACCAGATATTTATTACCGAGAAACTGAGAATACATACATATGTTCCGAAAATGCTTTTTCCGTCTATTCACCGCACGTATAACCGGCACCTGCTGCTCGATTTTCACGTTTATTCCTATACAAACGAAATTGGGCTCCTCTCCTTCGAGAAGAGGCGCAGGTGCATCGCGGCGATGCGGTAGAGCGAGAAAAGCGGCAAACGGCGAAGACCGGACGCGTCGCGCGTGCGCTCGTCTCCTCGCTTTCTTTCTTTCCCGCGCTTCTGGAAGCGAGAACCGGCAGCGAGCAAAGAGAAAGAAGAGGAGGAGAAGGAGAACGAGGAGGACGTTGTCGTCCTCTCTCTCTCCCCCGTTTCCCACGACGGCTCATTACGACTTCCCGACCTGCTGCGCCGTTGTGGCACGACGTGGCATTCCCGAACGGAACACCATTCACGGGGAGGTTCCCCGTGCGCCTTCTACCCGACTTCTTCTCCGACCATAATACCCGACGGACATGTTCGTAGAACCCTGGGGAACTTGTTTCAATATTTGTACTAGAATGTGTACGCGGGGGCGAGCGCGCACCCGGCTTTTGCGTTCTAAAACATGTTCCCCAGATCCGGATGAAGCAACTTAAAGCCGCTGTTGTTGGCCGGCTTCGAGAACAACTACCGGGAACTGATTCGCCTTATGACGCTCGTTCAAGCTGGAACTTGCAGTGGATCGCGAGGTGTGTGCTCCGTAAAAGGCAATACCGATATCCTTGACGCGCGAGTAATTTGCAACTCATTTTGTTTTTAATTGACATTTAACTCGCGTGACTAATTGGTTTAAATTATTTAACACCGAGAGAGTCGGATAAAAGCGGATAAAAGAGGAGATTGACAGAAGTGCTTCGAGAGTAAGGGGTTTTTATCTGGTGCACTATCTGGTTGACACTGAATGAACATTGAATATCGTTGGCGGTTTTAAATTAATATCGCGCGGTTGTTGCGCCTAAGTAATCGTAAATGTATTTTTAATTGTTTCAATGAACATTTGACTCTGTGATATCTGTATTTAAGCTGTCGTTTATAGATATTATAGTCATTTTTTTAGTTTTGATAGCACGCAACGACCTGGGACGAAGAAATATATAAAGTCGAATTACTTAATTAACCTATGAAGACGAAGATCAAGATAAAAAGAAAGGCAACAACTTGTTTTCACCAAATAACACGACTACCGAGTGTTAATTGAGAAGTACATTCATATATTATTTTTTTCAGAGATGAAAACTCAAGGACCGCGGCGCCGTAAGACGATTCTTCTCACGAAGGGGCTGTCCGTACGAGTACAATATTTCTCTAATTCTCATTATACCGCATTCTTCGGAGCAGTTTGATCTCTTCGTAAATCTACGTGAAAGAGATTTATGGTGGTCCCGGTGTTGGCGCTACGTTCAAAGACGTTTTTTCCAATCGTTGAAAATATGACGACGCTGTTTGGGAAGCAAGCGGAGTACCCGCCCGTAGGCAATGTTAGAGAAAGACCATGACCCGGAAGAGTGGCACATGCATCATCGTTTGAAAATAAGTACGTTCGTAACAGGTGAACGAGAACGCAACGAATGTAACAGTCGCGGAAAATTAGCAAGGCATCTTCATTGCCTTCCTCTTCGGATCGCGGATGCGCGTTTTACGGGATTGCAGCTACCGCGACCGAGAATTTCCGACGAATATAATTGTCGGACTTTTAACTCCACCGAGACGGGCGTGTCAGCCGCGGTGCGTGCCTGTAGGATATTGCGGATCGTCTTTCGCTTAATTCGCGCGTATAGATTTTCATTGCTACCTTCGGAGTCGCGCGTGTGCGCGAGGAAGCGTTGGCCCCGTTTCACGACTCGTGAGAGATACGCTGTGGAACGCCGTGGAATATATCGCGCCACGCAAATGATGCGTTTGCGTAATCGTCGGATCGCCGGTCGGCGGATGCGCTCGTAGAACGAACAAGGGCGGAGCGACCGTGCTCTTGCGTCTATCTTCGGGATTCGATGAGAATCGGTGTGTATATACGGAATATACGGTATAAGCATGTGCGAGACGTTTAACGGCGAACTGTGCTGTGCTTTTGAGTGCATCGCGTAATCGGGAGGTGTGTGCATTTATAAGCAGCGGAGAAAAGTCTATTCACTTGTCGTAATAAAACACACTGTAACAGCAGATTCTATTAGAAAGGTGGAGTACAACAGCGAGAGCAATGTAGAAGGCGGTGCCATGAATTCTCCTACACTTTTCTCATTCTTCTTTTATCGGCATAGACGATTGCTGAGCAAACACTTTCAATTTTAACGCTGTAATTACATGAGATTTAATCTTTTTACCTCACAAACTTATACCGAGAGAATCCGAAGCGAGTAAGTTGTATGCGAGGCAAGTAATTTTGCAATCGCGAGAATTCATCACACAAAACCCCCGTGCGACTCGCGTATATACGTGGCGCGGGAAATAACTCAGATGGCGAACACAGTCAATAAACACTCTCCGCAATATCGTTACGGTCGTAAGTCGCCTTCTCGAAGCGGATTTCTTCTCGTGGGGAGTAGCCGACTTCGAATTCCCAATTATACGATGGAAGTTCCGTGAGGTCCTCCGCCGTATCATCACATCTCCCAGTCTTACGACTCCGATAATTTATGTTGACGATCGCCGGAACGTCCGACCAGTATAAAACTCTAGTCTCTACGGTAACTGAAAAAACTTGAAAAAAACCAACACTAATATTCCCTTATTTGCGATAAATTAATTCTCGGAAGGATGGTCCGGTGTGTACAGGTACGCCAATTTTTTACAGGATACAGATCGGATAACGCGCCAACTATAAAAGATCTCTATAAGTATAAATTACAAGATATAAGCTAGTTTATATAACAGTAAAGAAAAGAATATAAAAATATAACAAATATTTTTTTGTGGCGATTGAAGATTGTAAAATAAAATTACTTCAGCTATCGAAATCTCGCGTTATATTTTCTAACGTGTTAAAATTAGAACCTGAGAGTCTGTAGCGATGCAAATTTGCTTATTTGTATTCCATTTCCGAGAAAGACTTCTCTGTGCGAAACACGATCTCTCGGAAAATGCGCTTTTCGATATAATTAAAGGCAATGAACGTCGAGTTTACATTTTAATCCAACAACAAATCTCTCCGTTATTCATCGCCATTCATCCGGCGCGCGGTGCAAACGCGATGCATCGCAATAATCGATAATGAACGGCGCTCGCGGGACGACGACAACAACAAGAACCTTCTTCGAAGTTGCGGAGATTCCTAGCCGCATGGCAGAGTCCCGGCCACGCCGGAGTGAACAAAGCATTCCGCGAATATTCGCACCTTATAAGCGGCCGGCCGAAGGTCGCGTCTCGCATCGAAAGCACCGGGTTTTCGATCGACGCGACGGAAAATGGTTCCCGCGCGCCGGTTTTGCCGAAGTTTCTAATCTCGGTCGTCGCGACGCGACGCACGACAACGCGGTCGCGCTCGACAGAACTCGTTTAATGTGAGAGACCAAGCGAAGAGGTTCCGCGAATCGGTTCTCCGCGCGAGTGCGAAGGAATAAGGCAATCCCCGGCGGAGAATTATGCAGATTGCAGGTTGGAATCCATCTCCATTGGCTCGCTCGAACCTACGTGAGTTCATCCGCGCCGCGCCGCGCCACGGCGATGCACACAGCTTATGCGAACTGGCTGCTGCTACTATAGCTTTTCGCTTCATTCGTTCGTTCTTTCGTTCGTTCGGATCTCTCGACCTTCCGCGGCCCGCGCTTAATGCACGCTTACCGATGCTGATTGCCGCGTGCGTGTTTTGCGGCGCGAGCACAACCGCGTTGCACCGACATGTCGAGCATTATGACTTGATAAATGAGTGAATTAATCGCCGTTATTAACGGTAAAATTACTACCTCTTAATCGCACCGAGTTAACGCACGTATATGCCACTTTTCCTCTTTTTCCCGAACACTCTTGAGAAAAAGCACGCCGAATTATACGACTTAATATGAAAGAAAAGAAGACAGAGACGGGTCCTTGAGGAATCCGAACGTAAGTTGCGAGAAAAATCTAGAGTTGAAAAAAAAGCGAGTCGACATTTCCCTTCGGCGCAGAAACGACGGAAATTTCGCGTCTGATCTTCTTCCTCGGGCATCTCGGGAGTCTCTTCCTCTATTTTCATTCCTGGAAGATGGCTCCCGGCATGCTTGCAATCCGGTTTACCTATCTCGTCCAATAAACATCGGTCCATCTCTTGGATGGAAAGTTTCTGACCAGGTCTCCCTTTTGCGCAAGCAAGCAAGAGCCTCTTGTCGCTTCATCGTGAAAAGCGTGCGCGTGGCAAACAGTCGCGAAAATAAAAGCGCATTGCCGGAGTAGTACCGTTCGCGATTCTCGTTCCCTCCAGTGTTTATCTTCGAAATGTCAGGAGAAATTACATGCCTTGTCGACAGCGCACCGCTAGAATCCGCGCCACTAAGCAATCCAGTAATATATTTTATATGGAGGTTACGAGGTCGACAAGTTGTGATACTAATATGTACATAATATTATATAAATATTAACTTAAATTGTATACAAATGTCTGCATCAAAGAAATACGATATCGTAATGTGTGAAAAAATATATTACAAATAATATGTATAAGTAAAAATACTATTTTGATTTATTCAAAGTTTTTTATCAAAATAAAAAATATTTGTTTTGCACGCGGATTCGAAGCAAATGAACTAACAAATAAAAATTATCCCCGCTGGGAAACGAGCCGGAGACTAGCAATTTGAAATGTCGACTTCATCGCGAAACGAAACCGCGCGACGCGCGTCGCGCCGGGCGCGGATTCTAACTTCAAGTTTTCTGGACGCAAATAATGGCGCCAACGATAACGGCCGTGATTGCTCGTATCTGGAGAGAATCATCGCGCATGGGAGAGAACTCGTGCGTGGTTCAGGTAGTTCAGCGGCGGGCCGGCTGCTTGGGCCCTGGCAGTTCTGATGCGGAGAAGGTACGAGAAGAGATGAGAAGAGAGGAGAGTAGTATGGCCGAGAGAACGAGTCGGTCGCGGCTATAATTTAGAGAATAATATACTCTCCGAAGGCGTGCATTAAGCTTCCCGTCTCCCGGGGAAACCTCTCGAGACGAGAGAGAAGCCGCCGCGCGTATTAAATCAAAAATACAATTTGTCTGTTAATTCATCCACCGTGATTAACCGGATATTAGAAACGTCCGCTGCTCTCTTGCGCAATACAATTGAAAAGAACGACACTGAAGTGACTTCTCTCTGGAACGCGACTTTCTGGAATTTCACATGGCCCGCCTCGGCGCCGAAGAACGTAACTCTTACTCGCGCGCGGGCTCAGAACGCGCGAGAGATCGCGCGACGACGAGCGTGAGCAATTCAGCAATTCAGGCGGCAGTCGGAGCCTCAAGCTCGGTTGGACTTACCCCGCGGGAAAGGACGAATTGAGAGAGAAAGAAAGAGAGAAAGAAAGAAAGACAGAGAGAGCCGGGACCGGAGCTGTAATTTAGAGAAAAACGTTCGCCGGAGAAGCCGCGGGGCCCTACTTTTCGTGCTGCCCGCCGATCCGCCTACCTGGCCTCTATTACGCGCGCCAGATCAGGAACAACCTGCGCGTTCGTTCGAGCAGCAGCTACGGCAGCGGCAGCAGCTACAGCAGCCTACATTTCCACCTCTCTCCTCCCCGCAACTTCTCTCTCGTGTTCTCGAGCTGGGCCTTACTCCCACCGCGCTCACCCGCCCGCGGGGCCCGCTCTTTCCTTCGTGCGCGAGCTGCGCATCATGGCAACGAGCGCCGTGGCTTGCCTTCGTGCGTGAGTCGAATGTGCTTAGACGCGCCACGAGGAGAAATCCAATCAATCCGCGATTACTCGCGCGAGCAATAAGGGGATGAGCATCGGGAGAACGCATCGGGGCGAGTTTCCTCTTGCACTTCCAGGTGTTTGAGTACGGGGGAGGAGCAGGGGCAAGGGTGTGGACTATCGCTCGTCGGAAATTACATTTTATGTGCTCGCGCCTCGATGATTTCTACCCTTCACACAACAATCGCACTCCACCAACCTATTGTTAGAGAGACGGATCGTTGTTTTATATCATTTCATACTGGCAATTGTGCGCATCGGGAAAATTCTATAGATATTGTTTGCCGCAAAATAAAATCCCACGAGATCGAAACCTCGTTGTATCGCGAAATTATATTATATTGTATTGCGCGCTCTGAGATAAAGTAAATTAATAAATGCGAAAAGTTAATTTCGCCAATCAAAATGTACAACCTTCGATAATTCAATTTTGTGTTTATCAATATTTTTTACTTTCTTCTAATTATTTAATATCTTATTAAAACTCAACTTTAAAATAATTACTTGCAAGAATTACGGTTTGATGTTTGGCGTAATCGTTGTGAGAGAAAAAGAGAGACAATATAAAATCTTTTTGTGCGATCGTAAAATTTCTATAGTTATTAAACCGCGCTGTAATTCGGTTCATCGAAACGCCAGTTTCTCCGAACCCTTTTTCAAAGCGTCGATACGCAATAAGTCGATTGCCGAGCTTAACCAACCCAATACACCGCTGAAAATTATTACGCCGCGATGCGGTTAATATTGCTCGAACGAATGAAACTAGTGGTGCGCGATGCGCTTTATTGAGTGCCAGTAATGGTTGAAATTCCATAAAACGAAAGCGAGAATCTCGCGCGCGGCCACGTTCAAAAAGAGAGAATCCGTCTTCTTCGAGGTTGCAGCATCAGCGACGGCAACCTCGATTCCTCGGCTAAGGATGGTTTTTTTGCTCTTACTCTCGAGATTTACCGAGAAGACGACTACGAAAGAGCAAGAGAGCGGTTCGTTAATCCCGCCGGGAAAGGGAGAGACAGTTTTTACCGCATATTCCCGTAGGATTCTAGCGGACGGTGAGTTTCGCGAGACATTTCCCCGGCTCGGTAACGTAATTATAAAGCGACGCGATCGAAAGGGTTATAATTTCGTGACGTTAAGTCGCGTGTTTGTTGCGCAAGAATTTATTTATTAACCGTAACGATCGCTTAACTCGCGGCCGTGATTAACGTGTAGATTACTAATGCAAGAAATCTCGGGTTAGATATTCTTTAATGATCGGCGCGACCTCGAGCTCGAGATGATTGAGTTCTTTCACTTAGCTCTTCTACTCGCTGCAGGTGCATCTGCCGGCAAAAAAGGCAGTGCGCTCTTAATGAAGAGAATTCTAGGTATTCCTAGTTGTAGAAGCCCTAATGATGTAACGATAGATTGATTGTGTAAGATGCATTCTTTGGAGATTCATTGCTGTATTATCAGTAAAGATCTACAGCGTCGGGATCTTGGATCTCCGAATGATCGATCGTTCAAACTCTGGAATCTTATCATGATGCTGCGTTTTTTTTTCTTTTTTTTCATTTCTTTTCAGCTCGAAATTTTTCATAAAAAATAGGATTATACTTAAGATTTACATTTATCACACGATTACAGGTTTTTCTCTCATTTCTTGTGCAAGTGTATGTGTGACATGTTTTTGTTAAACGAGTGAGATAAATAAATGAAAAAAAAGTAATAATTTATTAATGTCACGTTGAATTAGATTGTGAGATATTTATGCGATGCTGCAGCTATTCCCCACAAAAAAGAAGTATTCAAATTCAAGATGAAGACATAGTCGACTGGATGAAGACAGCGACACACCGTACAAAAATACCAGACTGACGATGAATACATTCGTGTCAGGGGAGAGACAGAGGAGATAAAAGAAAACGAATACTCGGAGCTTGTATATGCGCGGGAGGGATTCTCTCGTCGCCGACGATGTAGTGGGAGCGGGTTACCTTTGAAGATCGGTATCGTCGTCAATGACAAAAGTTCGCCTCGTCTTTCATTCCAAACTTATATCTCAACTTTCCGCCTTCCAAATGATGAATATTATCCGAGAGCTCTTTCTTCCATCAAAATTACAATGATTCCTTGATTATTATGCGCATTCTTACACATTTTTTTTAACAAATTGTTGAAAAAATATTGTTATTTATAAATAAACATGTTCCATACATGCAAGTTTCTTTTTAGCCCAAAAAGATTTTTTTATATTGTTTAACAGTAAAATAACTTCCTGAAAATATTTTATGTATAAAAAAAGCGATGATTCTTTGTGTTGTTTTCTTTCTTACTAGAAGATGTAAAAACTTTCCTAATAAAATTCATTATCTCAACCTAGCTTCTCCGCGCGCGTTTTGCAATCACGCAAAACCGAAGCTATTAACATTACACACTTCGGGCATCCGTCCCTACATCGTAATAATACATGAGTTTTGTCGATGAGTTACGTCGCAGGCAGCAAGTGGCTTCTCTCTCTCGTGGCGGGCGAGCGTGGCAAATCCATGGAGTACGGCCGCGGCGAGGTAAATCAGTCATAGGGTCGTGACAGATTCACCTTTGTCAGAGAGCGGTGAGAACAGAAGCGGAGGAACGAGCGGCGGCGCGAGAAGGCGACGAAGAACGGGGCGCGAAAATGTCTCGACATCTGCTACCTCCCTCAACCGTTGGAAATTATTAATCCCGTCAAAAGTACTAAATCATATCTCTCACGGAGGCACTCATGCCACCGAAGAACGTTCTCAGAGTGAGTGCGAAAGACGAAGAGGGTGCAAAGGAAGAAGACCGGCGCAGCGACAGCGGCAGCAGCGCGGGCAGCGACCGGTAGGGAAGGCGACCTTGATTTAGGATCGCTGAAACCCTTCCTTCTTCGGAGAGAAACGGATCCCGGTGATATTTATGACTCCGGAAAGTATTTCGCTTAAGAGCGGAGATTTCTTCGAGGACGCGCAATCGGCGGTGGATTTTTCATCGAACGATGACGAGAAGCGTTAAAATGTCCGCTTGTTCGTATCTTAATTTCATCCCTCGCCCGGAGGCAACCGCGGCGCGCCAAATAGCGCTTAATATCCCATCGTTTATGTCTTAATCTGGTTATCATATAATGGACGCCTCCGGGTGGCGTCTTAGCTCCCATGATAAAGTGTCCCGAAAATGGAGACACGCAAAGGGCACACCGCGGGAGATGGAGACGATGTAACGAACAACGGGTACATTACTAACTGTCATGTTGTTACGATAAGAACCGGTGTTTGCTTTCTGCAGCGACTTGTTAAAGAAGAGGAGCGTTAATCCGTTTGATGAAGACACTTCGCGGAGGAGGCTTCACAAAAACACCAAGATTAATATCGCGATTTCGCGGGAGCAACGACTACACGATAGTTAATTAATTCTCCACTCTTCTAAATGTCTCCTCTTTTTCTACAGAGAAAAAAGCGAAACGTCAATGAAAAATTTTACTATAAAACTCTATTTTAAAATTCGCTTTGCAAAAATTCGCAAAGTTCGCTCTCCTCTTTCTTAAAGATCGCGAACAGTTTTTCCCATAATATTTCGCATGCGAACGTGAGAACGGAGAGAATATAAGAACGAAGAAGAAACAACTTCAGTAATTTGCTCGCTGCACGAAATCTCGAATACCTCCGTGTGCCCTTTGTTTTACAGATTGCCCCTTTCAGCACGAATCCACCGGGGACTGGGAGAAACCGGCAATTCGGCGACGAAAGCCCGCGGGATCCCTCCGACATCCCTCGATGGCGAGCGCGCTAACGCACAGACAGAGATGCAGGAGAAAATATCACGCTTAATGAATCGCTCTCGTGCACTGACCTCATCTCGCGCAGTAATGGAATTTCAAAACACGCGCGCTTCTGTCACGCGTCCTCTGTCCTTATCGCCCTCAACTGTTATATCCTCAAACACAACCATCTTTCCCTGCCGTGGTTCCGGATTACACGCTTTTTTTTATTTTGTCCTGCTGATTACGACAGTTGAATAAATATCACGTATCTCGCGGCGCGACTATACAAGATCGATCGCGAATGTCAAATTTTACTTGCGCAACGTCACGTTAATAAACTAATTGTAATAAATGCTCGTAGTTTGCATTTAACATAGCGTCGAAATTGCTTATTGGCATCACGCGGTACCATCAATATCATAAGATAGTAACAAAGCGTTTTCTGTAACGAGCGTGTATTATACCCGTCGTTAGAAAAAAAAACAAACTGCGCGTTAATAAATATTACATTATCCTCTATTTCTCCTTTAGTTGGATCGTAATCACATCTCGGCTAGTTAACGAGGTTCGAAAAAATTCACCCAACAAAGTCACGTCTCTCGTCAATATTTCAAGCAGTATCACATCGTGTATGTGATCAAGGATGCGCGCGTGACGAAGCCTTCTCACCCGGTTCGGTACATACTAATCAAAGTCGCGCGTAGGATTATAACTTTAATAGGGATTTAATCGAAAAACGGAAACGGCCGTTTAACTCTCATTGCGTTGGCCGAGGTGCTCGGTCGATCGAGATTCGAGCGTGTATCTTGTCTTATCGTCGAGTCGTTTCTTAATCGAGGACGCATTACAGGTTAATTACAGTTATCAGTCGCGGCCACAATTATTATCGCATAAAACGAGCACGTGTGATTCCCCTTCCCCCCTCCCCCTCCCGTTGACGACATAACGCGCACTAACGGTATGCGTTCAGACAAATGTTGACTTGGTAATAAATTTTTTAACGCGAGATTGTGAGAAGCGGCGATAATATTGTATTTACGACATCTCGGAGAGAAGCAAGAGAATCGCGAAACGAAACTCTGAATGTTGTGGAATCTGGACACATTGCCAGAGCCGCGACTCGACATTTTCTGTTCTATAGAAAACGCGTCTCTCGATCTCATAAGGAAACAGTGCACACACATTCTCTTATCCATTCGCGAGTCGATGTCGCGTACTTCGCATAATAATATATACGATAACTTCATGAGTATGTGCGTTCGAAGTAAAACGCAACTTTCCAGATCCTTATCTTCGTGCGACACATAATCGCGAATATGTGGCGGAAGTCAGCGTCAAGATACAATATCTCTCGATGCAATATTTCATGCAGGTAATTATATTGCGCAGAAGAAAAAGAATTTTCAAGCGAATAAACCGCCGCAACAGCGGTTTAATGTGTTTCTTACAAGAATCGCGTGAAGAAAGAGGTCTAACGCATCAAAGGTTTAAAATTTTAATAGGTCTTTTTTGCGTGTTATATCTCTATACGAGCGATCAAATTGAATTGTAAGAACATAGCGATAAGTCTTTTCAAAGTCGGACCGTCTTGACAAGCTGGTCACGCTTGAAGTTGAAAAGTCCGTGATTTCATAAAATGCAGGCCAACCCAGGGTCGATCCATGTCTTGAATTGCTACGACTTTACGAACAATATATCTACAGTGTAGTATTTCTTTCAGTCTTCCTAAAATATTATTGCGTCTAATTTTTTTATTTTTTATTCTAACAGTTGTATGTAAAAAAATTTCATAAGAAATTTATGTTTGATAGGAGAATACAAAAATGAAAAAATTCATTATTTACGCATGTGTGTGTTATTTTTTATCAATATTGAAATAAACATCACGCAAACGAAACAGTACGTCTGATTTTTTCGTGACAACACGCACGACACAACGTGTCGCGTTTCAGGTCTTCGCAACTCGATCACGTCGGTTTGACGAAAATCCACGCGGCGCGTTTCGTAACCGGCATTTTACTGACGGTCCATTTATGATTGGTACGACTCCCAGGACGGTCGTTGAGCGCGAAGCGAAGAGCCGGAAGCTTCGCTCCCTCGTCATGGGATGTCCGTTTCGAAGGCACCGTTTTCACAGTTAATTCGCTCGCGCCACGAGATATATTAATTAACGATGGTTGCCGACTTGCAACCCAATTTAGAAACAAGCGCCTTGTTTGCATACACCGAGCCGGGGGGTCGTGTAGCACCCCTCTACTACACGGTTATATACGCGCAATCGACTCTATATAAATAGCTCTCGGACTTGAGAGGGCGGCCGTGAAAGAGGAGGAGACACATTCTTTCTTTCCTCTTATTTTTCTTTTTCCACTCCGACCACTCAAACTCCTCCATACTCCTTCATCGGCAGAAGCGAAGCCAGAGCCGGTATTGTCCAAATACCTGTTTAAATGCCGCGTCCGCACTTTCAGGCAACTTCGACTTCACAAACAACGCCAGGTTTTCAGCACCCGTTGTGCCAGATTCCGACCAGCTGTAACAAACTTTGGATTATATCTCTTGAATTTATTATTAAGAGAATTCGAGAAGACAAGTAATATTTCTTTCTTGAATAAAAACTGTTTATTTTTGTTTCTCCTTGAAATACGCTCTTAAAGAGAGAGACGCCATAGAGGATTAAAAATTTTCTATTCCTCAACACACGCACAAGTCATGAAATTTATAGAATCGATGATAAATGAGCGAAATTCGCTTTCAAAAACTACCGAATTTCTTTCGTAGAAATGACGTGTTAAGTAATGCTAATGTATTCGTCAAATGAACGACTAACACATTAACATGTCAATGCTATGTAATTATCCCTTCTTTAATTAGGGAAAAATAACATTCAAAGATTATAAACGTTAAGAAAAATATTTTGATTACTCGCCGGCTGTAAAAGTACGTGTCCGAGTTTTATCTCGAACTAAATGTTTTCCTGAAATCTAATACAACTCAATGTACTAGATAGAATATCAGAGAGCTGCTATATGTACGCAAGCCCTTAAATCCCGCAATGTTACAAGCGTAAAAACTCGCAATTACATCCCATCGAGATTAAACCGCCTTACTCGGTAAAGAATGTAATCAATGCAATTACCATAAACAGTAAGTGCGTACAAGAAATAAGATAAGAAAAAATTTCATTTGTACCATATACGACGAGCGATAAGAGGTTAACTGATTGCCCGCATCTTTTCAGCTCCACTAATAAGCTCGGTCGCGTCTCATAATGGCCGTGTGCGCTCGATGTCCTTGAATGCAATATAATTTCATTCACGTCGTACATCACGCGGCCAGGCTCCTCGAGCGACGACGAGAAAGCGTCGCGCGAAACTTCGCACTTGTTAGCGAATACTCGGGAAGTTTTGCATAACATGCGAGAGTTGTATTTGTAATTATCGGTCAACCGAAGTGCGCACGAAACCGCCACGGGCGGTTCCGTGAAATTGTCGTATTCCGCGCGTAGATTTTAAATCGGTTTTCTTCGCGCGCGCGAAGACGACGTACGAGTCGGGGATCGGTATTAACATTCAACGCTTACAGTTAACGATGCAATTAGTGACTGTATTTTATACATTCAACTAGCTCCGTAGTCGCCCGGAGATCTCTCTCGGAATTTCTGACACAGCGACGTCTGACGTAGCTACGGAATTATAATCGCCGCGCGACCGGTATACATTAATTGGCCTCGAGCAGTATTTCTTTTAAAAGCTTCCCCGAGAGACTCCTCACCCGTTCAGCTGCATCCATATCGCAATTAAATTTCAATATATATAATTAGGTCCTGCGCGCGTCATACGCAGGAGCGGTGCATTCGCGTGTATGCACGGGAATAATTTGGTAAATGTTATATAATTACAGCGCGCAATCGCCGAGAGACTGTTTAACCCCTTCGCCTTTCACTCCAGTCATTTATTATGACATAATATCTCTCTGTAATGTCACGTCAAATTATGAAACGCACTTAATGTAGATTTCAGATTACACCGTGAATGACAGATTCATGAATATTTTGAGATTGTATAATCGACACACGTATATTGTGCATTGAAAAAAAAATTTTACGATTACATAATTGAAGCCTTGGTTTGAACATATCACAAGTGCGCTTAACCATTTGCAGCTCATTTAGATTGACCTGTGGCGTGTTTACTAAATTAATTTATTCCATTTTTGATTCCATCGCAGGAAAAGAGATAGAGATAGGTCCTCTCTACACAGATTCACGTCGAGACAGAGCTGAATTACCATCATTGTGATTCATCATTAATCATCACAGATGTGATGATTATCTGATGCGCGCATGTGATATCGCGTATGAAAATCAAAAGCAGTTTACCAGCAAATTATCTGTTTGTTTTTGTTTCAGTTGCCGGTAATTTATTAAAATTTATCTCCAATCTGATTTGTTAATAATAAGTTTAGAATCATGAAAGATAAATTTAAACCTAAACCTGCGCGTATTGGATGCAACCAGAGTGCGAGACAACCGTAATGTTGAAAAGGTTGCGTTCCATAGGCGTTTCGACTTGTACGGAGTAAACATACGAGCGTATACAATCGTGTCAAACCTCTATAAAGCGTTTTAAATCTCCTATCGTGTGACTCTTCGATAGAGACACGAAAATAAAGCAAACCGATGGGTACGTTGATTCGGTTATACAATTAAATTTGGATGCTCCTCCTGCATCGAGCCCCGGAGGAAGACTTTTTCCTCGGGGAACGACGATCCCCGAAATCGTGGGCAGATTCGCTCCGCAAACAGGATATTCGGGGGACAAGTTGCGGCGTTATCTGAAATTTAGGGCGCAGCCAGAGCGGAAATTGAGCCAAGGCCATGACTGAGCCTCCCCGTTTTACGCGGGATATACGCCACAGCGTCATAAATTCACGAGCTTTCGTTCGAATCACAGTAAGCTCTTTCGTTCTCTCTTTCTCTCTTTCTCTCTCTCTTTCATTGGAAAAATCGAGTAAAAGCGGCGGTGGTGCTTTATAACGCAAATGTACCTTTCAATAATAAATTAAATTCCAACCCTTTGAAGCATGATATCTCTCGTGTAGGTTTTAGTATCGCACACACATTGTTCGCGATAAAACGCGATTAAATTATCCAATTAATAAAATACATAAAAGGGATGCTCAATTTATATATCACGTCATATTATTCCTAGCTCACAGACGGCTAACTTGTTCATGCAAATTACTCTCTTCTCGTTTTTCTCCATCTTCTTTTCTCTTCGTGTACTACAACTATCGCCATATCCTGTGTATCATCATACGGTTTAATCAGGCATTGCATATTCATTGGAAGCGGTTCACCGAATCCTGGTAGCGATGCCTGCTACCGAATGCAAGCGCGACAGGGCATAAACGTTTCGCAGCAAGTGGCTGTTCACTATCGCGGATCATGGGGAGAGCAATCTCGCGAAAGTAGCGCGTAAAGCATAGAGCCGGTACAGCTCTCCGAAGCTTGGAACGATCTGTCTCACCGCAACTATACAAGAGAGAAAGAGAGAGAGAGAGAGAGAGAGA
>QVNW01001333.1:15699-62067 GCA_014825475.1 Pseudomyrmex flavicornis | reverse complement strand
CGTCGTGAGATAATGTATTACGACGTATCGTATCAACTTACGATCGAAAAAGGATAGTCCCGGAGATGCGATTCGTTTTTATATATTCACGCGTCGGATTACCCTCGTGTCTACGTGAATAAGCGACACATATATATATATATATACATGCCGCGGTCTTACGATCTTTTTCCGTGTATCGATTTATCCGGTCGTCGATTTCATCCGTTAGCGCGCAGCTGTCGTTACACGACCTATTAATTGATACGGCTTCCTCTCTTTATTACTTTTCTTCGGTATCATTAACTTTTCTTGCTCCAGAATCCTCTCTTTCGACAAGTTTCTCATCTCGAGGAGGATATTAAACAACCGTTAAATTACGCGCTCGATCGAATATTGTTTGAACTTTAATTTATTTAAAAGCGAAATACGCGCGCGAGTCAGAAGTTCATGTCTCTCTCTCTCTCTCTCTCGTCATAGTTTTCTAGTGCGCGCGCGCGCAAAGTTTATTTCTGCATTTAATATTATTATTCACGTTGGCAAATATTTCCGAGGAATTTGATTATTGTAAGCTTGAACGTTACTTTCCGAGTTCTACACGTGACGACCGCATATTTTGGAGTATATATAACCGAATTACGACTCGAGGTAGCTCCGAAATCCTTGAATTTCTATTGGCGTTTATATGTGTGTCATCTTGTTCCTCTGTGTGTATATATATATGTGTGTGTGTGTGTGTTGAATGAGACACGCATACAAAATCAGCGGGATTCTGCGTAAATACTCAACTGTATCTATTATTCGAGAACGTCGACAAATACCGTCTGTTCTACATTCGCGAAGCTCTCTTTGCTCGCAAAAATAACTCGGGTTGAATGAAGCGTGCCGCGACATTTTCGATTAGGTCGATAATGTTTTCATTACAAGTCGGTCAGAAAAACAGGATCGTCTTACGATAAAAATACTGAAATGATGACTGAGATAATTAATTGAATAATATTTAATTTGATTTTTAGAAAATTTCTCCTTAAAAAAAGAACACCAACCGCGAATATCAGTCAAAATAATAGAAAACATTTTTTGACAAGTAGATTTTCTATTTCAGAGGTTGCAAATACGGCTAATTCGATGATGAAATAATAATGAAACTCTCTGTGACCTATATAAAACACGAGAAGCCCCTCTCCCGCACTTGCACGGCTACGAATGGTCATAATATAGTTATACATGTCTCGACGCCGATCTCTGTAATTTGCAAAATTCTAAATGCAATTTTCTTTGAAGTAACGTGCCGCGCGATTTATTGTACGGTGTAAGTCGTTGCACCCAACGGTCGGCGTATTTCACGTTCAAGATTATCGTTTAATTAGAATCTGTGAGTCTTTATGGTTCATTCACGTAGCCTATTGCTTCCTAACATCCAAGTTTACGACGCTAAAATATACATATCGGGGGCCGCAAAGTTTAATAAATTTTACTGACGCGCCGAGAGTGTGCGCGTAGAGTTTTTGGAGAATATTAAAATGCAAATTGCAATATATAAATAATACAAGGAACATAAATTAGATTTACTTAGCGCAAATCAGATTTTGTGATTCTAAAATATGCCTCATTCCAGTTGTGCTCGAATGTGTTAATTTGCTCCGGCGAAACGTAATGAAGAAACGTGTTATGACAATAATGAATTCGAAATTGTTTTTTTTTTTCGCTACTTACTCGATACGATTAATCGATTTAAATATATTTATATTGTTTTCATATAATTGCACGCACACCCAAACCCCCACACAGAGTTTACATCGCGTTTATTACAATTTTCTCGCAATTTTATACCGCGGATTTATATTATCGCGGAATCGAACGATTGCATATATTTGCGCGTAATATCTGAATTGTACCTGGCGCACAATGCGTGGGATACCGTGGGTTTTTATAGCATTACCGCAATCGCGTCACGGTAAATAAAACTTTTTCATAAACATTTAATAGCGCGAGTTCTCGCGCGCGTGTATGCTTATCGAATACATTGAGTGAGAGGGTGTGGATATATACATATGTAATAATGAACCTATTTCGCGCGGCGCTCTCGAGTCCCTTCACCGCGAATGCAGAGTAGGTACATCGAAAAACGATATAATGCCGCTGACAATATATTTCCACTGTGTGATTGTTTTTTATATTACATCGCATTACATATGTGTAACGTGCCCCGACATCCTCTTGGACGACACACGCGATTTTTGTTTCAAACAACAACAACAACAACAACGCACTCGCGCGCGATGTTCCCCGCTAACTCTCCGTATTCAAACTCGTCGTTTTAATTACACAATACGGGGATGGGTTACACACCGTAGAAATGCGGAATATGTATCTAATTTCGCGCGGGTGCACGAAGGTGATGCTCGCGCTCGCTCGACCCTACGGCGCGCTCATACTATTTATTATCGTCATCGCTGTTGTTGCGCACTCTCACCCTTTTCTCCCTTCTCTCTCTCTCTCTCTCTCTCTCTTTCTCTTTCCCTGCGGTTATAATGGCCTGTAACTCCGTAATTACCGCAAGGGCCATTCTCGACTACGGTGTGTAACATAAAAGCTCGGCTCACTTATGACACCGAACAACGATAGTAGTTGTATTATTTATGATGCGGAAGCTCCGGCGGGGGTCCCCGAACCCCCGCTTGCGCTCTACCCCTTTTAAAATCTATAATTATGTCGTGATTCCTCCGCATTTCCCGGCGCTGTTTCCCTATCATTTGCAGAACTAACCTTCTGTGCAGTGCTAACCTCCGCGGTCGGGAGTTGTTTCGGTATGTATAATTGACGTGCGCGGCGGCGCGCAGCTAACTCGTATAATTATCTTTCGTCGCGGCGCGGCGGGAAGTTTCTCTGCATTCTCCGGTCCGAATTGTGTAGCGCGGCGGATACGAGTCGCACGATAGTTTTTTACATCGCATGGACTATCACTCGTTCGAGAAATCGATCGAGTGACGATAACGCAAGATCGTTAACGCCGGTCAATGGTGCAAGAGAGGAGTCTTCTTCTCGGTTTCGTTTAGCGTCTGAGATACGACGTGCGTTTTCGTTTCTTACAGTTTTTGCGGAAGAGGAAACGATCGGAGACGAGTTCGGCGTATTTTTATCGCGGGCGACCTATCGCGAAAGGAGCGGCGGCGGTCCCGGATCGCTAATTAACGCTAAGTCCTCCGGCTAAGCATCGGTGGCCGTCGTTATCGACAACCTGTCGCGGACGTGCTATTAGTTACGCCTTATCCAGTAATTCCCGATTAAGAAAATCTCCGTCGTGAATCTCGCGCGTCGGCACAATCTCGTCGGAGCGATCTCGCGCGATTAAGGCGCATAATCGATTAATTTCCTTGCATTTTTTATTCAAGACGATCTTCTTCATAACGACGATTAATTAAGGGGAGTCGCGAGTCCCCAACCGAGTCTCCTCCTCTCACAGTACGCTCTCCGACTTTCGTCGTTTTGTTTGTCGGTGAAACACACACAGTGCGAGCATAAAGCTTTTGTATTGTAAATATTATCTAATCGTTGATTAAATTTATTATTCGAATGAAATTTGCGTCTGTATATATCCTATGTATGGAATAAATTTATTTCGCGCCGCAATATTCATTCAAGATAATAGTTATGATTGTCGAGGGAGAAAACGTGTTCACCTGATAATAATTTATTTCTATTAATAACAAATGGCTATTGTTTCAAGATTAAAGATTCTTCGACAGCGCGGATATAGTATCGATCGCGTCCAGTGAATGGCGCGGCGTCGTGCTACAATCGTGTTCCAATGTCACTTTAATTATTTCGCCGCGTACATGTATATATATACGCATTTTTTAATTTTTCTCGATCGTAACGCCACTTTTTTATTTTTTATTTTTTTCGCTCCAATTCCGTTCGATATTTCTGTTTCCGCATTACGCGAAGTGTACGTGCATATCGGCGCGGGTTACAGCGCGGTATAAAATTTTTGTAGAATGCGATCCTGTGCGCGAGAGAGGGCCGCACAATGGATCTATTAAAGAGCGCGCACGCGATGTGACGTGACTCGCGGCGAACCGAATTCTTTGCCCCGATGTCGGTACGCCGCGCTCGCGCGCGCGCGACTCACCCTTTATCTTTACACTTATCGCGTTTCTTTGCGTTGCGATGTTAACAACGTGTTAAAATATTAATATACCGGTGTGTAACCCCGGGGCGATACTTTAGGCGTATTATTAATTTTTTTTTCCTCGTGAAAATATCGCACCACATTTTCTCTCATTTTCACATTACGTTTTTACGAGCTCGGTTTTCATACGCGAATTACGCGATATAGTTTTATCTTGTCTTACAACGTCCGACATTAACGAAACGATTCGATTGTTTGTAACGTAATTCGGTTGACGCCGAGAAAAAAAGTACATGATATATATATATGTTGCGCTGAGTTTTTTTTTTTTTTTTTTTTTTGATACGAGAATTTGCCGCCTACGGATATAATCGAAAAATACGCCGGCGATACAATGAAACCGCCGCCGCGCGGGTAGCAGATGACGAGCACGAAGTGGCGGGAATGTGCGGAAGTATTGCTGTCGCGCGGCAATTGCAATCCGCGGCCGTGGGGACACAAAAGTGGAAAAAAGCGTTTTGACAGACACGCTTGCCAAGTCGCGTCGCGTATGAGCGTAATCCCGCGAGAGTATCGAGGAGAGGAGAACCTCTCTTTCGCCCCTCCTCTTTCAAAGCCGCGTGTGTGTGTTTTCCTCTCGTCTCGTGTTCGACGATTCGTCGTCGCGCATTGCGAATCTCTTTTTAATTAAACGGTCGCGCACACGATTGGACATTCACGCGCGCGAGCGCGTAAAACTTCCGTGAGACAGAGAGAGAGATAGAGAGATTCTTGTTTGACGACTACGTGCGCACTCACAAGTGACTTTCTTTATCACGAAAAATGAGCGCGCGCTCTTCCGTTTTTTGCGCAAAGTTTTAATATGAACTCTTTCCAACACAGAGACCGCGTGCGCCGTGGAGAATTTCCGAGCACCGACTTATGGCCCCCGAGAAAGTATCCGCTGCTTGTCGCGCGCGTCTTTCTTCGCCTGAGACGACGCTGGTGTGCGCTTCTTATTCCGGGGCGTATAAATTACCTACTCCGCGAAAGGAAAATTCGGGACAAGTCACTCTCGTCGTCGTCGCTACTGGTTCTGACCAAACTTTCGTTGAAACATAGTTTATTCTGCACCCGCCGTCGCTACTTGGGTGTTGAAAGTGGCATTTATTAGCATTCTTCGTCCTCTTGCAATAAGACCCTGCGAAAGCGAGATAATATTTTACAGACGGCTCGCGCGATTCGCGTTAATCTTTCGGCGAATTTCGGCAAATAGCGCGGAAATTTGCGGAATTTAAAGCCGAAAATTATTCGTACATGCGAGAGAAAGAGAGAGAGAGAGAGAGAGAGAGAGAGAGAGAGAGAGAGAGAGAGAGAAATGCATAGCGCGATGAAACGGAGATTTGTACGAATGTTATAGGCTCTGTCCACATTTCTCTTCATATAGAGAGCTTCATCGAATGCGATCTCGGAGCGAAATCGCGCGGCGCCGAGTTTTACGCGCGCGCGCAGGAAGAGAAATACGCGAACGAACGATGACGCGGGTGAAGAACTTTATGGGTAATCAAAACGTAGTATTTGAATTTCACAGGATTTGCGAACCCGCGCGCACAAACTTCCCGCGGGCTTGTGTTCAAACATCTCCGGATAAGTTTGATATTTGCCACGTGCGAGCGCGCATCTTCTTCATCCTCTTTTGGAATCTTTGCCGCTCGAAGAATCTCACCGGCTGACTTTTACACACTCGCCCCCCCTCCTTCTACATCTTTCTTCTGACTCGCAAAACTTTTGAAGGATATAAAAATGCGCAACGAAAGAGATGCCTCGATTCTTGCATGATCCTCCGAGAACAATCGGCGGAAAATTTTATATGTTTCCGTCTGTCTGCAAATTCGACCGTGTTTTCATCGTGCGATAGAAATTTCATAGAAGAGAGATCTCTCTCTGTACATTTAGATATATGCATATACGCGCAAATCTCGATACTTTGATTTCGGCAAAAGAAATTGACAATGGGGCGCTATTATCGATCTTAATTTCGCGATATTCAGCAAAGTGAGATTTATACGAAAATGGGACGCCGCGCAGGGCGGCAGCCGATAGGTCGAAAAATCGAGACCTATTGTTAGCACAGGCGGCGTGTTCTCTCTCGAGGAGATTCGAGAGCGAACTATCTCGCGGTTCTTTGCGGTTCTCCGCCGGTAATCCTGAATACCATCGCATACCCGGGAAATGCGTTCCGTCGCATTACAGAGAATATTGTCTTGAATAATTCACGCGGTGCAAAATCATTTTATGCCGCTTGACTGCGGGCTCAATTTCCCCGCTATTCTCCGGAAAGTATTTGTATCCGCAACGGAAACATTTTAGCGCGCGCGCATGGGGAAGAGCGCCCGCGTGTCGCACGCGCATTTATATTCGCGTTACAACTATACGCTGATTGTTAATTTATAAAATCCGAGAGAGAACACCAGAGAGATTCGCCGCGATACATCTCCCGAGCTTTGTATGGACGCGGCGACCCCGCGGGTGAAACTCGGCCATTCTTATTCCTTAATTATGACGTCGCGTGTAAGTGCTGTTTTGCGAAGTACAACCCAGGGCGCTCTCGTACTTCACGTCGCTCTCGGCACATCGGATACTCACGAATCCTCTGAATTAATTGTAAACGTAAGTTGCTGACAAGCTTTGGCGAAACTTTGCGCATACGTTAACGCGACAATGTTCGCCGCTGCGTCACGATATCGGCCACGGAAATCCCCCGTTTCGTGCATACATATCGGACGGAAATGTAAAATTTTCATCGAGATTACGACGATTACACAAAGTCGACCGTTCGACTGATAAAGATTTAAATGTTCCACGTTCTATCTCGATTTGTTTTGGTTGACACGCACGTTATCAAAGGGATACATCGCGGTATATTAAAAAGCGGTGTCGCAATCTCAACCGCGTTTCATTTTTCTTTCGCGCGCAACGAAAAACCGTCGCCGTCACGCGATACGAAACAGAGAGATACGAATCTTCTCTTCTCTTGCCTTCGATGTTACCTTATCGATATTTTCTCTCGTCGGCCGATCGGCGCCCGTCGTAACTCGCTCTGCGACTACGACGCTATTAATATTCATGCGAATCGGGAGATGCATTCGGTATTATTCGCGCTCAACAATGTCGGGAATAATTTCGTAGCCTGTCTCTCTCCATCTCTCTCTCTCTCTTACCCGACAAACCACCGGTCACACGACGGGTCAATGACGGAAGCGGGACTGTAACTTAACTCCCGGAGACGTACGTGTTGATACTAAAAGATTAACGCTGCAGACGTCGGATTTAAACGACGCGCGAATTGCAATGATTTATGAGCGTGATGGATAGTAGATTTACAGATTTTGACGCGCTGACAAGTTTTTTCTCGCGCGTTCGCTGATATATCGCCGATGTTCGTCAAATAAAAGCGTTCGCGAAAAACCTTGTTAGTACGTTTTTGCGTGTGCTTTAGAAAAAAATAAATAAAAAAATAACTTGCGGTACAATAATAAAGCGTCGAGAATATCGAGATCGAAAACTCGTATTTTCGTGTACGTTATCTCTTACAAGTATATAAAAATACCGAATCTTTTGTTGATACATTTCGACGAATATAAGCCGAAATCTCCAATTCCAATTAAGGGTGTGTCTAATTTTGCACGTTCCGCGTGAATCCGGAATGCACATTTATATTCATCCGTTGCGTTGTTGCCGACGTGCTTCATTTCTGAACGCGACGGAACGAAACGAGACCCATCGGGGATACATAATTTATTCCGTTTATAGATTGCTGCTATACCCTCCGTCTCCCTTTCTCCCTTGTACGTATAACCAGAGGGTGGACGTTTAAAGAGCGCGGTCGAGACGATATATTTGTAAGGGCAGATTCGAAACAAAACGAAAGTGCTCACCGCGCGACGAGAGAACGTAAATCCGAAAGAGAGGTGGGAAGGGGAAGGTAAAGTGAACCTGGCAAGTGGACGATTGATTTTCCGTGCCATAAACGCGACCGTGCTCATCCTCTCTCGTTGCTGCTGTCGAAACGAGCCGGGGCGATACGAGCGATTTGTTACAGGGTTCCGGACGATGGTTGCGAAATTGACTTATGCGGCCAACGATGAGGCCATCTTTTCCACCCTCGCGATCTCACGCACTGTCCACACACATATACATACACGTACACGCGCGCGCGACCTGGTCCTCCAAAAATTGCTGTAAAAATATTACCTTCCTCCGTGCAACCCACATCTTTCACGAGGTCATTGTACTCCCACTCTTTTTTTGGATTCTTCACTCGATGAACTCCGGGTTATCCCGAGACCGTAAGTTGAGGGGACGTAACGGTCTTAAACCGGGGTTATTTTTTGTGAATTATTTTAGAGAGGAAGAACTATAGCTTTGTTTCGATAGTGTTCTTTTTTTTTTATGCTTCAAGGTTTTCATGTTTCAATTTTTTTAAATTTTACACGCTCTAGTTTTAAAACAATTGTTTTTTTTTTTTTTATAAAATAATATGTTATAGAGAGATACAAAAGCTATCAACTACTGAGCAAAAAAATTTGGAAAAAGAATTGTCAAATAAGTATGTAACTTTATGAAAAAAAAATTAACTAGAGACTAAGAGTGTAAGTTTCTAAAAAATCGATATATTGTTTAAGAAGTGTCGTCTTAATATCACATCCATACGAATATCGAACATTTTGACGCTCAAATCGTTAATGAAATTGTCGCGGACCGATCTCTAAAGAAAATACTAGACAACGAATATCTAGGCGGTATTGTGTTACACTCGATGTCGCGTATTTACTCTGTTACTCGAACCAAAATTGCCGCGGTAATCGAATTGCGCCTCGATTCTTCCGTGTGAGCGTCGTTTCGAATTTATCGATTCAATGTGTCCCGCGCACACTGCACGTGCGCCGCGAAAGAAGATCGGATACGATTTTGGCGTTTACGTGCGTGTTCTCCGAAAGTGCAAATCGAGCGGCGTTCTTGTGTGCCTCATAAACTCGCTTTACGCTTGCGAGTATCAAATTGATTTTGACAAATCAATCGAAATATACGCGGCCGTCCGCGCGCGTTTCTCCGCGCGAAATCCTCTCGGGAGAAGCGACCGGCGGCCCTTTGACCTAACCGCTCTCGAAAACGAAATCTCTCGGGGAAATACGCGGTCGTAAAATCTAAGTGAATCGCAGTCTCCGCGCATACTCGTGTGACACACGATACACGTGTTACAGCACAGGGGAAAATGAATCAAATAAAATACGAATGTAATTCATACGCGAAAAATTCGCGGTTACACTCTTTTTGCGTTGTTGCCTCTATCGACGCGCAACACGGCCGACGCGGCGCCAATTCCGCAAGAGAGGACGAGAGAGAGAGAGAGAGATACGCTTGTCAAATTGTAAAACGTCAAACTGTTTACACGCGTGTGATAGACCGTTCTGTTAATTACCGAAAGCCATGACTATACCTCTCGGGACAAACAAGCAAGTGTAGAGAGAGAAAGAGACAAACGCGGAACTCTTGCCTCGCTCTGTTGCCTCGTGGTGATTGATGTAAACTGTATATATATATATATATATTTATATACATGTGATTTAGCGCAAAAGTTACGCGAATTTATTTATTTTTTCTCCCACGCGGATTTTTTTCTTACACACACTTCTTTTACGCGCGTTTCACGCTCGACTACGATTCTAAAGTAACATCGGGTGTAACACTCGTGGTTGTCGACAACGGCGATACGCGAGCGCAATTCAATTAGTCGCCGATCGCAGCATCCATTTAAACACCCGATCCGATAATGGGGCGAAAGAATTTATTCCGAGCTCGAATTTATGAGTCAGCGGTGTATCGCGGTGCACAACGCTCTCGCGCGCGCGTATGTACACGTCGTATGTTCCCGACTAACTGCGACTTTATTTTCTCCCCCGTACACATGCGCGATAATATATCGTCGATAATAATTCATGCCGACCAATACGATCGATGTTGAAACTGGAGTAAAGGATTAAATAATTGATGGTTAATTAGCGAAATAAGGGCGCGTTTGATACGCGCGTTTTTTTTCCCCAAATTTTGCGTGCAACGACACTTGGAAATTAATCTCTCTCTCTCTCTCTCTCTCTCTCTCTTTCTGTCTCCATTGTTATACATTATATCTTTATTATAATTAGGTCGCGCGCTCGTGTGGCAATTGGTTGGCATCTTGCAACAAATCAGAGTTCGGAATCAGATTAATATGTTCACGTCCGAGATTTCGGGTCATAATTTTAATTTGTTCTATCTTTGTACAGAGTTTATTACATATATTATTATTATTATTATTATTATTATTGCTTGCTGTGTGGAGAGCGTTTGTGCCTTCGTTAATTGCGCGTGCAGTTCAAATATTGACGATCGTAAATTAACAGGGGAGGAAAGAGGGTTAGGAAATATAATATTATTGATAAAAGTGTGAGAGCGGGGGTGGATATAAATTTTTCGAGAAAGACAGAAGTTATTCGGAACGGGTTTGATTTAATTTTAAAATATTTTCGCGTTTGTGCGGAAATTATCAATTTAACAACGGATCAACGAACAGAAAAGAGATACATTTCGGAAACGTTTGACGTTTCTATTCTGATTCTCGATAGACAACGTCGATTATTTTCGTTTGTTAATTTTGCGAAATGAGATTCCAGCTCACGAGTTTTGCTGCTCGATGTGAAAATCGTTATTTATTCCGTATCTATACGCCATCACGAAAGGAAATAAGCGCTTTCGGCGCGGAGGCTATATAATATTAGCTTTGGCTCGAAAAAGAAAACGACCTAGAGGAGAGAAAAAGAGAGAGAGAGAGAGAGAGAGAGAGAGAGAGAGAGAGAGAGAGAGAGCAATCGGATGGCGCGAGTACGAAGACGGCGAGCACGCGGAATAAGGGTGAAGAGTGGAACAAAGGTGGGAAGAGAGAGAAAGAGAGAAACTGGTGTTGGAAAACGAAGAGAAAGAAGAGCAGAGCAGCGAGAGGCGAGCGAGAAAGTCGGACGGGGAGGATCGGAAGAAAGCTGGGGGAGAGAAAGAGAAGCTTCTGTACGTGACGGTGGTGCGCGCAGTAAGGTGTGGCAGAAGTCGCAGATGTCTCTTGATTTATTGGCGCGACAGCTTCCGGAGACGAGCGGCATTCCCAAAATGGTGGCCCCGCGCGCGCGCCACGGATACCCTTTTAACGTTCCGGCCGCGACCTCACGGCGAGAACTTCCGTTTCACCTGCGAGGAAGGAAAGAAAGAAAACTCGCGCAGACGACGACGACGACAACGACAACGGGACGGTCGCACGCTCGCTAATTTTCATTTCTGATCGCGGGAGTGGAGTCACGCCTCGAATTAAGTAATCCCGGGTAATTGACGGGAGGGCTCGTTCGTTACGGGAATGACGACGGCTGCTTTTGTCTGTTGGACCGCTGCCGCCGCCATCCGACCGTCGTTTCATTCTATATGTCTGTCTCTTCCTTCCTTCCTCTCACTGTCTCTCTCCCTTCCTGAGACCTGGTGGCGTTAATTAGGATGATTCACGACACTCGCGGCGATCCCCGTCTCGCGGTGTTAACAAAGTCAAATAAATAGGCGGCGATTAATGAAAAGAGCCGAGATGATTAGCGTTGTGCCGCTTTCTTCTCGGTATTATTCAGGCGTTCTTTTTTTGAGGGTTTTTTTTTTTTTAAAGGAATTTCTCTCCGTCGCGATGTGTTCATCGACGCCACCTTGGAAAAATTCCTCATTGTCGAACCCGTCAATTCTCTCTCTTCCGATTCTTTTTATACAAAGACGGGATATATAATCTCTAATCCTGTCGGTGGGAAAAATGGATCGTTACACCGGTGGTTATCGCAAAAAACGAAACTTCTCGTCGAAGCGAGTCTCTTAACCACTCTCTCAATAATGCTCGCGCGAGCGTGAAACGAGTTCTATCTCTTCTCTCGCTTTCCTCTCATTCTCTCTTCCTCTCTTTTTCTTCTTGACGAGTATATATACACTCGTGTATATATATATAAGCGGACACGTAGAATCTCTGTCCGTCTCTATCACGAAACAGAGCGCCGAAACGGCGACTGCGTGGCAAAGGAAGGGAAGAACACACACACAGAGGGAAGGAGAGAGAGAGAAAGGGCGAGAGGACGGCAGAGGGCAAAATTGACTCGATCGTGAAATCGAAATTGCAAGGAAATGAACAGCTAGCCGCCGGTAACCGAGATTAGACGTTCCCGAGGCTCTAGATTGCTGCCCCGAGAAGAGAGACTGAACGGAGGGTCGATCGCTCGCTCGAACCTCCATATCGATCGTCCCCCGAACGAAGTCGATGCCGGTCCGAATGATGCCGGTAGGGAGTGGCGACGTTTAATTCATTACCTTCGTTCTACAACGACGCTCGTCGAGATCAATTTAAATAATTGATTCGTACAAGCGGCCCGCGTCTCGAACATCCTGCCGTTTCTAAGTGCCTGGTGCGTCCTAATCAAGATTATCTATGAGTAACACTTCGAAATATTTGCAAGAAACTCGCGTTAATTTAGAAAAATCGGCTAGACAACAATTTCATTTTCGCTATTTCCGCTTTCTGAGGACACGGTTAATTGTCGCGACGCGCAATGTCGGAATAAGAAAATAAGAAGAAGCAAAAAGAGATTTGTTTGGAATTCTCTGATGTATTTATCCACAAACGAGAAATCATAATATTCCCTTTGTAATAAATGCGGGGATGAAGAGTGCTCGATGCGTTTCTCCCATCGAAATCAGATCGAATCGGTCGGCTTTGACTTGAAATCTTTTGTAGAATTTCAGCATGGAGTCATGAGCCGGCGGAATGAGTGAGCTGCTTGCTCAGCCGAAAGATTAATTCGGAATGACGATTTGTCTTTCTTTAAAAAGGAAGAACGTCGTCGCGGCGCGACGCGACGCGGGCCAAAGGAGAGATTGGCGTGGAATTGTGTCCGCTTGCGAGCGTGAGCGAATTGTTGGAAGGAGAGAAAAAAAAGCAACGCGGCGTGGACGGGAAGGGGGAGAGGGAGAGGGAGAAACGGGGAAAGCTTATCAAACGGGTTTTCAAATTACAGAAGTGATCCCCTCCGTAATAGACTCTCCTATTGCGACTTATAGGATCTCGGTTGGCTCGGGGAGTTGGGAAGGGAATTATAAAAGGGAAGAGAGAGAGATAGAATGAAAGAAAGCACAGGATGTTTGTGTGTGTGCGCGCGCGCGCGGAAGTGAAGAAGAGAACGCGGATAGGAAAGAAGCGAAACAGAGAAAGAGATAACGAAGAAAGCGGGGCGAAAAAAGGAAGAAGTCTATTACGCGGAAAGTCGTTCTTTTCGCTCGTATTCCAGATGATCCGTGGAATTAATTGGCTATTATCGGATACGAGAGGAAGGGAAACGGTCATCGCTGCATGATTGTTATTACGACCGAATATGTCAATCGTCGCGTGAAATCAGAGCTTAACACAATAATAAACACACACACCCATATACATACACACACAAACACACACAACAGAGAGAAAGAGAGAGGATGAGAGAGAGAGAGAGAATGAGAGAGAAGGAAGAACGTCATCGGCTGAAATGTAACGTTTTGGTTTCGAATACGCTTTTACAGGTAAATGCGGGTAAATGCCCCGTCGGTTAGTAATTGTCAATTTGATCCGCGTATATTGCATAAAATATTCAGCCGAACGCACCGCGCGACCCGCCCTCCATTTTGCGCGCTCGCGTATGCACATGATCGTTACTAACGTTACATTAAGTTAATGCCGTTTAAACCTATAGAATAGGGCGCCGCGGGGATTATTTCGCTTGAATAGCCCGAGTATAATATTTCTCTGTTGCTGGTGATTGCTGTCCCAGATAGCATCCCGGAGATATTAATTGTATATATATGTATAGAGAGAGCTTATACGCGCGCGAGAGATAGAGCGAGAGAGAGAGTGAAAGATGAAAATATATTTTCCCGATGACGTGTTACATACATCTCGCTCGCGCGCGTGCGATGTAATAATTCTTTTATAGGTACACGCGTTATGGATTCATTATTTAAACTCGAATATGTGTAAAACTCGCAATTTTCAGTAGGCGACTCTTCGATTCGACTCTTCCCATTCGTTTATCTCGTTCGTTTCGTTCTCTCGCGCGTTTTATATCTATGCGACGTGTATTTCATCATACATTACATATATAATGTATAAAATTATACTACTATGTCGTGTGTATTACCTAATAGGAATGTGATATATCTATCGTGATGTATGTGTATTTACGCGGATATTATTCACTGTGTAATATACCTCACTCATGTAGAAAGGGAGTCTCCGTGTTATGTAATTTATATATCGATACGGATCTGTACTCTCTCTTCCTCCCTCTTTTTTCCCCGGTGCGTTTTTTCGCGAATTCAAACAGCACGGGCGCGTAATTAAGGTTTAACATCATCGCTCGATGCTATCGAGCAAACATGTTTGACATGTTGTTTTGCGCGCCGCGCGTGTCGACGAATTTTTCGCAACTTTCCCCGTTCGCGATTCGCGATTTTATGTTATTGTCTCGCGAATAATCGACTTTGTTAAATTTCTTTAAATCGAATCAAAGCGACGACCATTACGCTCCTTATGCGCGCGCGCTAAATTACAGCGTCGCGTCGTCGCTATACATCGCTTGAATAGACATATTCTTCCGGCAAATTAATTGCTCGGCGATATGCGCCAGACCAGTCGATCCCCGTCTGCTCGCGTTGAATGGCGATCGCATAACATTTTGATGAGGTGTACACCGCTATATACATCGATGTGTAATGATGTCTCGCGCGCGATCTTCCGAATCCTGAAGTTATGACAGGCACGAACTACGCTGCACTCGCCGTGGCAAACTGGAAGAAGCCGCTTCCTCGGAAGTTTAGAGAGGCAACATTCGGAGGGAGAAGAAGGGGAAATAGAATCACCGGGCGATTTTAATTATCTCTTCGCAATTAAATTTCTTTCAGTTTCGCAATCTGTCAGACGTTAACTGTTGTTTTGGAGAGTCAACCTCGGCATTGTTTTTTCGACAATAATTAAGGATTACTCGCTTTCGCGAGTGTAATGCGCGTATTCGCTCTCTCTACGTAAATGTGTGTGTGTATATATACATATATGTGCTCACGCTTGATTAGCCTTCGGAGTTGATCTACGACGATAATCGACAAATCCGAGGTCACTTTGTAGAACGCGGACACATCACGGGGAATTGTAAGCCCCCCATTGTGCGGCGCAACGTTCAAGCCCTAGACATAATTTTACACCATATACGAGTACGCGCGAGCGCATGCGACGAGCGTGTAGCACGGGCGTTCCACACGCTCGCATCCGAATACAATAGACGCGCGTCGTGACGTTAAAGGCCAGTGGCATGGCCACGTCGACCCGCTTTTATAACGGAATTGTCGATTAATGGATGGAGGTAATTAGGGGCGCATATCGTGCCTCCAGAATATACGTCCATTACTTGTCCTCTCTTCGTCGTCAACCCCAGACGAAGATCTAAAATGCATCTTACCCCGGGAAATAATTTTCGCATTAGTAACCAAACGTGTGTGTTTCTCGAAAAAAAAAAAAAAACTCGAACTTGTTCGATGTATCCGTTGATAATTTTATAATCGCGAGTTTTAAAAGATTCTCTCAGAAAAGTAATCTTTACTTCAGTGTTAAAATTGTTAATCACATGTTAATGGAAAAAACGGAGAAAAATTAGATTCTAAAAGTAAATAGAGAAAAAAATTGATCAATGAATCTTGATTTAATATTTCAATTGGCAACAAGTTTCACAATTTTACACTATATATTGACCGTAATGTTCCTCTTGTTATAAAGTGAGACAAAAACGTTTTACGTCAAATTTTTTTCAACTCGGGTTCTCATAATTTTATTATCCAATATTTCTCCGAGAAATTATCTTGAAATAATAACTCGGACATTTTTAACACGACGTCACTATCTCGCGATGTATTATTTGTTATTGTTTCACGTATTGTTTGTTATTGCAAAATATATATTTTTTCGCGATCGATATTACACGCTCGCTAAAATATCTATTAACCCGGTTTCTCCGCAAGACGCGACGCTCTTTGTGCTTCGCGACATACGACAGATGTCTCGATCTCGTCAGAGCGGTTTGATATCAAACCGCCTTGACTCGAAATTATCTGTCCGAGTATCCGAGTAAATTGTTCCCGGTGAAATTACATCAAGGAACAAGAAAAGAGGACACGCCGCGCCGTTGGCTGCGCTATAATGTAATTTGCGATGCTTTTTGCTCGCGCTACCCCATCGGTAGAAATCGAATGACACGAACGATCGCGTTCGTGTTCCGTCGGCCGCGAACGCGCGCGCGAAGAAGAGAGAAGAATTTTTGTTAACGTTTCTTTTCTCTGCAACGAGAGCGCGCGGGGAGAAATACGCTTTCAACAGCGTGCCGCAATTAAGTACGCGCGAGTGAACGTTTGTGACGTTTTCCCTCTCCCGAAAAAGAAAACAATCGCGCAAACGTCCCTGACATTATAGACACGGGCCCGCGGGAAAAAAGCATTCGCTGGAAGAACGTCGTCGTCGTCGGCGGCGGCTGTCGACCGAGTGTCTTAACGAGGAAGGCTCCGCGGAAGCGGAAAGAAACGACACGTACGCTCGCTCTACTCTTTCGCTCGCCGAAGAGAGAAATGTCTCATTTCTCACGCTACGAAAAATTCAGGACGGTCTAACGAAAGAACGTTCAGTTATGTAGAATTTTCTGAAATAAAATTCTTGCTAACGTGCGTGCAAAGAGAAAATAATAATTTTAACACATATGTAATTCGCAAATGCGTAACATCGAGATGAAAATCACGTTAGAAATTCAATTAGAATTTCGACGCCTTTGCAAAAATGGAAATTTAAGTCGGCGGTTGTAATTGGTATCGATAGAAAGTCCGGTCGATCGCCGGCCGGAAGATGAAACGACACGCGGATATAAAAGGTCTCTCTTTCTATCTCTCTCTCTTTCTCTCTCGATGAGTCACACACAGTGAGTTTTGTCGTAAGTTACAAAGATCAATCTCGCGATGGCGGGAGTTACAATACACGCGGGTTATACGCGCGCGCGCACACACACTACGACACCTATATATATATGTAGTATATGTACGCTGTGCGATCACGCGACCGCGGTTTTTCGGTCCCGGATAATATATCGCTCGGGCGGCAATATCGAAAGTAAATCACGAAAACCGCAGAGATTCCGGCCCCGAGGAAGAGGGGAAAAAGTGCTCGCCTCGCGGTTTAATCGAGTTAAGTGAAATTGTGGGATTCGCTTAGCGAAGGAGACACACGTACATGGTACACGGGTGAAATGTGTCCGATCTCTGAGATTGTGGCGCGGGATTATCTATCGTAATTATTTATGGACCGACAAAAATCGACGGGCGCGCGTCCGTATATCAATAAAAGTCGTCCCGGGAAACGAACGGTAGAAGGTGTATGAAAAACCGACGGATAAAAATTAAACATCCAAGATTAATACTCTTTTTCTCGTTTGTAGCCCTTGTGGACGCAAAAAAGTAATTCTGAAATTTAAATTCACACACACACGCACACATACGCACACAGTCGATGTATAAATTGGCGAATTTCGATGTTACACACCTGTAACGGAGACAAATGAACATCCATCATTTTTCCCATGTACGTAAAAGTTAATTATCACAGTGCATATGTGGAGTCCGATAAAAAATCTTGTTAATTCGAGCAAAGGAGCGAAAGCACGAAACGCACAGGCCTCTTTTGTGCGCACAAAGCACAAAGCCTCTTCCCCTCTTGTGCTCCTATTATCTGGGGTCACGGTCGCGCGTGAGGGCTACCGTTGAACGAGGATGAGGGGGCAATGATGAGAGAGGGACGAGCCGTGCCGTCCCACCGGTGTGTGACGCAAGACATTTCCGCCTGACAGAAATAATAACCAGCCTGGCTTTTAGCCAAGCAGCGATTCCCCGCAACTTGACTGATGGATGTGTTTGTCTCATCGATTCAGCGCCCGTCGGTTTACCAGCTCTCTCTCGGCGCAGGGGAGAAACCCTCTCGACCCCTTTTCCGTTGTCTCCTCCTTCCCCTCCTTTTCCCCGCATACATACATACATATGTAGCGCGCTGTACGTAGAACACGTCCGACCGAAATGGAAGAGTGTCAATAGCGCCCGGGATCCTAAATGCGCGCGACGCGCTCGGTTCTGCGGCGATGGACCGCGCCGCGCGATGCCGAGGGTGCCAATGCGGTGTCAGCCCTATTATGTGTACGATAATTCAATGTTACATGGCCGGGCGATCACCCTCTCAGGGGGCGCAATTTGATCCGATCGCTCCGCCTCCTGTTACGCGCGCACTTCCCCTACGTGACGCGATTAGTATTTTTCCCTCTTTTCGTTACGTATCATTGATACTTTTCGAGGGCCGCAGATTTGCATCGAGGGTCGCGATAAGCCATCGACGGATCTCTCTTTTTCTCTTTTTATTTTTCTCTCTCTTTCTCTCTCTCTCTCTCTCTCTCTCATGCTTTTGATCTCGACTCGTCGATCAGCTTCTTTGGGGCGTATTTGAGGGGGTACAAACTGAGCGAAATTCCCCCGTCGAAAGCCCGGCGAAAAATCAAGTCGTGAAATTGCCCGCGATTTTCTTGTTTCAAACGGGGGCGCACTTTTCGAAGTGCAAGGGGATTTCGATCGAAGTTTGACCCGTGATGAAACGTGGGATGACCGCGCGCGCGCTACTACGTGGTGGTCGTTCGTGCGTGAGATGAACCTTGCAGCAGGTGTTAGCACTTCGCGCGATCGCTGACGCTAAGCAAAGGAGCGCCGATTTACACAGAGAATTGCGATTCACACAGGCGGATAACTCGCTTAAATAAGGTTCCCGATTTCAAGTCCCTTGAAACTAGTTTTACGAGTGAAAAATCGAATGAATGAAACATCGCGTCCTGTGTACGTTCGCTTATTTTCGTCCAAGTTTCACGATAATGTTACATCTCTCTCGCTCCGCGCGATTTTGCGGCCACTCGTATATATCTCGTGACACTTGATGTGCCTTTTAATTAAAAGAAAAGGATGCTCTCTCCGACGAAGAAGCGGCCCCTTTTTTATACGCACACAGTATACGACGCGCGAAGCGCTGTAATTTTATTCTCGTGGAATTTCGTTACCGAGGAGAAAATTACAATCGTTGTTAATTCGTCTTGAGTTTCGCGGTTATATATACCAACGCTGTCTTTGCGCTCACAACCGTGCGCGTTTGTATGTATGTCCTGTGGTGTGTGTGTGTGTGTGTGTGTGTGTGCGCACACACAGAAATATGTATATGTTATTTGCGCGACTGTTCTATTCGAACGTTGCATTCCGTCGCGGTCGCGAAAAGAAGATAAATCCCGATAGAATATAATATATTCGATAGAATATACGCGATCGTGCATTACGTCGGATTACGAAAAAAATAGCGTATTCCACCTGAGGGAGGATTTCCGCTTTCGATAGCGCGCGCAAACGCGACGTAAATATTTCTCGTCGGGGACAAATATTATGACGAACGTACGCGATTCGTTATTCCTTCTCCGCGTGCAGAGCATCGTGAATGCACGCCGGGCGCGTTTCGTCGCCCGTATGCGATCGCTTTTTAGTTTTTTTTTTGTTTTTTTTTTTTGTTTTATCTTCTCCTTCCTCTCGTGGCGTCAGAAAAATGGCAATATCAGCGGCCTCTTTATTCTCCTTTCGCGTATCGCATTGTCTCGAATCTCGATATACCAGCTCTCGAGAAATTTATCGCGTGTTTTTACTCGCGCGCGCGCACGAGCGAGCGGCATCGACTCGAAAAGTTTTCCGCGAAGATGCTTCTCGCTTCTCTCTCGCATTTGTCAGCCCCTCGAAGTGGCTCTCGACACGCAGTACAGTGTGTGCGCATTAGCTTCGCAGATCTGTGCACGGGCTCTTAACGGCCGCATTTTCCGGAAAACCTCTCTTCGTCACCGATCGATCGAATCGCATCGCTGTCACGGCGATTTGTCACGGATCGAGTTTTTTCGATACTTCGGGTAATATCCCTAACCGAACTCAGCATCTTGTGTGATCGTAGGAAGTTCCGGATTGACTCACCGTGTGCGCGATCTTACGCATGAAGTTTAATACATAAATTTCCAAATACAAACACTCGCGCACACATGCGGTTTTATCGTAAACTACAATCGATCATGTGTGACGAATATCACACACACGAGACTCTTAATAGTTTCTTTATTATTTTATTGTAACATTTGTGAAAAAAAATACCTATTTTGCCTGTAATTTATACAGTGAATATTCGCGCGCGCACACGAACACACACACACACACACACACACACAAGCGAAGTGCGCGGATATTTTAAATAATATCAAAGTTCCGCGCGGTCACGGGTAAATAAACGCCAATATTAATTTATGTTAATTACAAATTAATATATGCAGCGCGCTCATAGGCGCACTGCGGGGACCCGATATTATTCAGAGGGACGCGGGGAAGAGAGGAGGAATGCGTGAAAAATATTATAACACACAACTTTTCTATTTACCTTCGCAATGCTCAATTCACCACGCTCGTTCCGATGAATCGCGTCTATACGAGCGAGCGATTCTTTTTTTTTTTTGGTTTTTTTAGTTGTTTTTTTTTAGTGTGATTGAAACGCGCTCAACTCGCTCGATGGGGCGGCTCGCTCGCGCATCCCCCGAGGAAATACAAATTTCCTGATTGGCTAAGTCTCTCTTCCATTCCCCGGATAATCGACTTAGATTGGACGGAGCTTAATTCGAAAGTCGACCGCTCATTCTTGGCGGAGAGAGAGAAAGCTGTTAGCGAACTAGTCGAATTAAATGAATCAAGTTAGACCATTAACTCCGCTCGCCTAAGAGAGTGGGTGTCAAGGTAAGAATGTTACGTGTGTCGGATTTTCCCGTGTGAAATTGTTGCTCTTTTCTCTCTCTCTCTCTCTCTCTCTCTCTCTTTCTATTTCGCAACAATTTCGTGAACACGCGATCGACCGTTGCCGATTAATTTCTGTCATCGCCGACCTTTCCCAGGCAACTGGGAATTCGCACTGGAAAACGGAATAGTTTCGTTTCAACGCGAGTTCATCGAGCGATGAACTCGGGCTGCTCGTTCGAAAAAACGCGGAAGAATGTTTTCGAATTATCGCGAAATTAGACTCACCCCGACGACGCGCGTCGAAGTGCTGTTCCGAAGAGCGTCGTGTCAGATTGCGTAAAAGAATTCGAATTAAAGCGATCAAGTCCTCTACGGTCATCGTGGCGTGTATCGTGTGTCGGAATCGCGCGTCGTCTCGTCTCGCGTGGACGTACTTACGTAAAGTTCGATGAGAAATCTCGCGTAGACGCCCCCGAAAAAGAAGAAGCGGAGAAAGGGAAAAGACGGAAGATCGCTTTCGTATTTTCTTTTCGGATCCGCGCTTCCGTACGAGCTTCGTGTGGTTCTATTCAACTTTTCGTCCGGACGAACGATTCCATTATTAAAGCCGCCAGATAAAGAAGGCGGAGAAAGAGAGAAATATTTTATGCATCGATGCGAGCCAACGTTCTCTCTCTCTCTTCCGTCATTCTCTCTCAACGCGTGTGATGCAGTGGGAAAAGTGCGGAAATTCCGCAAACACGTGGAAAAGAAGGGGGAAAAAAACACGCTTCGATCCCACTTCTCCGCATCCCCGTGTTCTCGACCTCGTGTCCTTTCTCATTTGTCGCCGTTCGCGACTACGAGAATAACGCAATTGTCGAGAGGCAATTTTCTCACGACTCCCGGAAAATTGTCATTATTAATAGTTCGTTCTTGAAGATAATTGATACATACATCTTATATTTTATACACATGTATACGTGTTAAAAATAAAGAGACTCGGAGAGATGTACAACAGAAATAAGTGACATCTGACACGTTTCGAGAAGATACAATTTACAGTTTAAAAATTTATTAAAAACAGAAGATTCGATAGTGTTAGAAAACAATGTCGATGTATCGTAAGTTAACAATCCGTTTTTATTTAAGTCACTGTATCTGCCTGACCTTCTTCATCAGTAAGAAGCAAAAATATCGAAAGTAGAAAAATACTAAATGCCACTTATCCTGCTTCACATACGAACCTTTTTCGTGCTGAATCTGTCACTTGAATAAGATGTTTGAAAAGAGCGAGATTGCAACGAATGAAATTAATAGAGGAGAGTTGTTTTGCATGATGTTGTTTGGATATAAATCCCTTTCGTCTATTAACATCGATTTTAATTGGACGCGCGCGCGCTCGCATCCGCGGGGAAAGAGGGATTAAAAGCGCAAGACGCGTCATTAACCCTAGCAATTTATAAGTAAAACGTCGCGCTTGAAACTGCAGCTGTAAATACCGAAAGAGAGGAAAAAGAGTTTCTCCAAGAGCAATTCCTTTGCTTTGTAGCTGCGCGCGCGATTTCTTTTCCCGATGAAAAGAAAAGTACGGGAAGTGGGGGACCGCAATCGCTCGAACGCTTTTAATAGGTGCCAAACTCCAATGTCATTTTCATCATTAATTTCATAATTCCCCATGGTTAATTAGCTACGGGAGATCTCTCTCGTGTTATTTCCTCCTACTCCCTCCTTTCTCCCTTTTAGAAGGTAACAACGCAGAAAATGCGGTTAATGAAATAAAACGCAGCAGAAATTGTTATTCGATCGTTGCATTTTAATTCGATACCGTTTCTGCTTACCAATATATATCAGGCAGTTTTAACGATAGCGGTTTACCTCTCTGGTCGCTCTCTCGCACGCGTTATCAATCGTTCCGCCAATCAAAAATCGGAGATTGATATTCCGCTGGTTTTATTCGTTGTAATATTCTCTCCCCGTTACGTACGGGGTGGTTTTACGCGAACGAAAATTTTGTTTTTTTTTTTTTTTTTTTTTTTAAATAGTTTAATATTTATTGGAAGAGAGAGAGAGAGAAACGCGATAGATTCTTTTAAGTTAACTACAGACATATAACGTTGCGAAAAACTCTCCGTTAATATCCGCCCGAAACAAACGCGCAAAAGGAGAATCGCTTCAGTTTCATTCTCCGTCCGTTCTTCCTCTTCCGCGTTTTTCCATTATAATCACAGTTTTTCTCTCTGATAAAGAGCAGACCGCGAGATAATATTTTACTTGGCCTTTGTGTGTCCCTTATTCCGCGCCGGTGCTGTGTGGTTCGCGATTCCTCTTTGTAGTTATTACCCACCCCGCGAAAATTATTAATGAAGTCGGCTTAACCTCACGCCGCGATTGTTCCCGGACGCTACTGCATTCGTGACATCATCTACGACGCGAGCGCGCGCGCGCGATGACACGGTGAAACGTCCGCATAATCGAAAGCGATAAAAATTTATATTCCAACAACAAGACGTCGAACAATATGTCGAAACAAAGACATATTCGGTCGAGAGAACAACAGATTTTGAAAATCAAGATCTTAACACATTGAGCGCCGGCCCCGCGATAATGCGTACCCAGAATCCCGCGTTTTCGCGGGGCTCAATGTGTTAAAGAGTTTATTTGATCATTACAGTTATTTGCTACTTTAAAAAAAAAAAAATTAAACGAGGATAATTGAATGTTATTTAATGGCATCTAAAGTTAAGTTAAGACTACCGAGTTTCAACTCAACAAAGAAAAATCTTTTCCCGATCTACGTTGGGAAAACTTTCTCTATCGTTTTTGAATTTTTAACACGCGCTCCCAAGTTGGTGCGCAAAGTTTTGCAGTACCTACTTCGAGTATATATATATATATATAATATATATAATATATAATATAAGAGAGAAAAGGAAGGAAAAAGAGCTATTAATAATTATATCTCTCGCCGGGTTAGCTAAATACGCAAAATTTTACTTTATTAAAACTCACTTTAATATATGTATACAACTGAAAGTTCTTAAAACGCACTGATTATCGTGTGCTTCAACAGATTTTCAGTTGCGTTAAGAGAATATGATTCTTTGATGAGAGAGTTTTTTTCACATCGGAAAAGAAGCGCGCGAAGTTTGAGAAATCGTTAGTCGATGTTCTCTCGGCGGACTTTGCATTTTTTTGTTTCGCGAAAACAAAAAAAATCGCTCCGCTTCGGAGAGAGAAAGAGCCGCCGCGCGATTTTCGTTTCGACACGCTTTTGTTTGGCCCCGTAAAACTCACAAAGTTTTCCGGATGAGGGGGAGAGGGAGGGTGGAGTTGCACCGAGTCGGGTGCAACCGCGCGCGATGACAAGGTTAGCTCGATTAAACCAGGCAGACTCCCCTTCTTTGTTGGGAAGCGGCTCTCTCGCCTTGGCGAGTTTTATCTACCAGCGCGCAAGTTTCTACCCCAGGCACACAGGATTTAATAATACCATAAGTTTCGGTAAGTGGGGCTGCCGGTAATGCCGCAATTGCCGCCCGATATCTCGCGTGCGAACGATGCGAAAATTGATATGCACCGACACCCTAGAAATTAACACAATCGCGCTGCTCAAGACCGCTTTAACGTAAAAAAAAAAAAAAGAAAAAGAAAATTGATACACACATTGGCATTATTATGGACAGCGCATATAAATTAATGATATATTTTGCTGCTGTTTGTTTGTTACATATTTGTTTGTTAGATCTAAAGTTTATAAATCGCGGCTGTATCGCGTTACAAAAATATAGTACTGATACGTTATTGAAAATTTATAGGACAGGAAGAATCGCACAATTGCTCTCTACCGCTATTAATTTCACGCACCGTATATTTACACGCAATTTGAAAAGCAATTATGAGACTCACGAGTGCATACATTGTGGGCGCGCACGGGAGCAATATTTTTCTATCAATTTGTTCTTCTTACTCGAGAGCGAACTTCTCGCGCGTTTCTTCCCAAAACATCTTGACTGATTCTATTTTCGCGGGAACATCTGCGCGGAAGAAGTTTCCGGTCGTAGTAATGATTTCAAACCGAATCCATAATCATAAGCCACGTTAACGAAGCGTGAGGCGTTCCCGTAATGCTGTGTCATAAGTCAGGTAATTAGCCCCGTGACAAGATTAGAGAGAAGGGCGAGAAGAGGGGAAGAGGTAATATATAATCGTCTCGCTCTGTGTCGTTACGGCGTAATGTCTAAACTTCTTCAGAGCCCGGGGGCCTCTCCCTTTCGCGGAGAATGTAAATGTCTTATATCCACCCCTTGTGTACTTTACGTCCATCGAGTTTTCTCTCGAAAAAAAGAGAAGAAGGAGAAAAAACTGTCTGCAAATTGTACCGACTGAAGTATGAATATTACATGCTCGAGAGAGGGTGTACGAGATGAGGACCAAGTCGAGTCACTACGTTCCGCTTTATTTAATTCTGCCTTTCGCCAATCCGCCTCATTGATGCCGCGCTACGAAGTGGCAATTGTCAAAATTAGCGAAGATTACTAGGCCAATTTCGAAATCCTGGCTCGTTGCGTCTCGAACGACGAGAGACACGGTGCACTTTTTAATTAAAACTTTCATTATTATTCGAAAGGCGCTTCAGAGCGCGAATCTTTTTCGAAATAAATATTTCGAAACAAATATTTCCGCGAAAAAGTATTCCTGCGGTTTTTTTTTTTTTTCACCGCGATGTCATTGATGTCAAAGCGAAAACTATCGAAAACTTGGTTCATGGAAGAGGGTCGAATCGGTGAAATAGAAAAATAGAACGAAAATTGGATTTTCGCGAAGCTGGATGAGAAAAAAACGCGCGGACCGAGAAGAATGGAGCGAGAGGGAGGGGAGGAGGGAAGTGAGATGCAGCGAGAAGTGTTCCGGAAAGGAACAGTCTAATAATTTCTGTAGTTCAATCGTAACGGAAAGAGAGAACCCCGGCGTTTTCCCTCGGGGTGGTCTGAAAGAAATATGTATTGGGATATCTCGAGTGCCTCTCGCCCTTGTCGCGCGCGTCGCGAATATAGCGATACTATTCCTCTCGCGACGAGAGTAAATGCCTGTCTCATGTACAACGTGCCGCGTTACATACCGCCCGTATACACGTACGCCATGTGTATTTACCGGTGCTGCGGCGCGTTGCACCCCGATGCGTGTAAAGTATTCGCGGTCCCACACCCGAAAATTTTACGCCCTCGGTCGCGCGCGCGCGTGCGTGCGTGTGTGTGCGTGTGTGTGTATTCGGAGAGGACGTACGTCGCGTAAACTCGGTCGTTGCGACGCTCGAAAGAGACTTGAGAACCGCGCCGTCCACTCTATTTACCGTCTAGTTTGTTACTTATGCATGTGCGTCTTTATGCGTTTCATTTTTTATTTTTTTACGCGTGTGGTAAAAAAAAAAAAATATTACGGGCGATACGGGGAGAGAGAAACGCAGACGTCACACACTTTACATTTGATATGAAGCGACATTAAAAATGAAATAACTGAATATAAATATTATATATGTGCTTTTTTGTCTGAGAAAAAATAATATAAAATCGCGCGCAATTTCGGGTGGACGTTTAATTTATCAGATTCGCGCGAGAATTCTGCGCGGCCCCGGACGAAAATGAGCTCGAATGTGAAAAATTGTCTTTGGCGAGTTAATCCGTTTAATCTTTTGCGCTGCATATTTTAGGTATCCTCGCTGATACCATACGTTGCTCTCTTCCGCGTGCGCTCTCGGGGCTTTCTTTCAAGGCGAGAGAGGGTCTCTCTGACGCCTTACCTATACAGCTTCAATTACAAACTCCACGAAAAGGGGATTTAGTACGCCTCAGGTTTATCTCCCTTCGTATAATCCTCTCCCGTTCATCTCTGATACATGTCGCATACACACACACACACACACACTCTCTCTCTCTCTTTTCCATCACACGCATCTCTTCGAGTATTTCATTTCGTAATAATTTTCGGGGAAAAGCACTAATCAATTTGTTTGCCATACTCGTCGTAGATACATCGAAATTCATTGGGGCGCGTGTGTCCCTAATGATGAAGTAATACCGTGATTTCTAACGCGAAACATTGAGAGGAGGGGAGGAACCGAGGGGGGGGAAGAGTAAATGTCAGATATAATTGCGACGGCAAATATCGCAGTTGTATCTTTGGTTGTATCCAGTGATCGATTTCCAATCTTGGATTTAGGATTCGGCTGTTCAGCGAGCGAGCGGACGGGTTCCCCCCTTTCCGAATTCCCCTTTTCCGGAGGCAAATACCCCATCGCTCGATCACACCCGTTCGTGCACATATTGGTAGTAGGATATTGCCATCGAGAGAGAACAGATCGATCGCAGATTATGCGAACGATTCATCAAGAAGCGTAAACTCTCTCACGCATCGGTACTCATCGAACTATCCGGTTAAAGTTACGTGCTTACGAGTACGTAATACTCTCTGTTCCAATACACACACACACACGCACGCACACATAACTGCGGGCTTGTCCTTTCCGTTATTTCCATTACTTTTTCGAAGTGAATTACGGATTTTATCCGTTAAAACGCGAGCAAGGCGGATGATCGCGTCGAATATGCTTCAACGAATTAAAAAAGAGAACCCTCTCCCGCGAGATTACATAATTGGTTTTCTTCTGGATTGCGCCGATCGACTACTACTATCTCACAGCCGCGCTGTGCCAACTGCAAAAAGCTTTAAATTGTGAATTTTCAGTTCGGCGGTATCGCGAATTTCTGAAAAATCAGTTCGCGAAAAATTTTGGTTAATTTGCGAGGAGAATATCTTCCCTCCGCGTAAATCTGCGAAGAGATTAACGAAGGGATGTACAGATCTGAATTATTTTTAATATATTAAAAACTTACTAAAGTGTGTGTGCGTGTCGCGAATATTAAATTTTAATAAGTTCTCACTTGCGTTCCCCCTTGTTCGATTATAATATTCGTATCACGCGAAAAGGGTGTATTATAATAAGCCTCGAAAATAGGTTCTTTTTAATTCTCATATAATTCGAATCGTATTAATTAAAAATTCTTATTATTAAAGTTAAAAAAAACGACAAATCAGGAAAAAAGGTTTCTCGCGGCAAATCGAGGAGATTGTCATTCGGCGAGTAAAACTCTTTCCAGAAGTTATACAACTCAATTGCGCGCGTCTGCATCATCAGAAAGCGTGATATGCATATAAAGGCCTTCCTCTCTCTCTTTCTCTCTCCGCCGTGTTCCACGCCAAATTTCACCAGTTCATTTCGGGCGCGCCTTTTGTATTTCGTAACATTTCCGCCGCTGTAAAACATGACGCAGCCCCGCCGTTATACATATGTTCAACGTTCCGCGTTGCTGCCGCCGCTTATACCCGGTGCGCCGCTCCGAAACAAACGATTTCGAGCTAAGTAACTTTGCGTCCCTTTCGCAATTATCTCTTTCGTCGGCTGTTGCCTCACGCGCGCGCGTACCGTAATGCGCGTGTATGTGGGCAGCTTTGTATGCAAATAACGAGTGCACCGGCTGGCAGCTTGTGCACAGAAAAGAGAGAAGGGGAAAGGGGGAGAGAGAAAGAAAGAAAGACACCAACTGTGCGAAGCGACAGGTCGGACGGCCGGTCGGTCGGTCGGTTTGCGAGCATCCCCCTGAAATTGTGTGGACTCGCGGCCGGGCTGTTTTCCTGTTGGCTAAAATTAAAACTAGGTTGCATCGTTTGAATACAATACGCCCCAGACAAACAGTCTCCCCTCTTTTCCTGCGAGTGCGGTTAATTAATTTCCCTTGTCGCGCTTCGCGCTCGATCGCGTCCTTTAAAGTCACGTTTTAAACTTCTCTCCGTCCCTTCCCAACACACACGAAGCGCCGTTGCGCGCGCGCTTGAGCGGTACGTTTTCGTCGCGGGACCGACGACGCGAAGGACTGAGGTGTACGTACGCTCCCGTTCACGGAAAATTCAATAAAGCGTTCGGGAAAAGGCGGGTATCCTTCGTCTCCGTCCTAGATATAGTGATAGCCTGACATATCGCCAGTTTCTAACGCCCGACAGCTCTTTCCAATCTCACGGCTAAAATGTTCACTCTCCTCCGAATTGCCGTCGAGCGATCTAATACAGACGCGGCGGAAAATCGTCGGTGTGTAGGTGTATATATATATATATATATATTCGTCTTGGAGAATAATATAGTAATGTGATGATAACGTGTGTAATAATTTATACGGCGTTCGGCGTTGCTTTCGCCGCATCGCCGATGCTCGCCGGGGCTTGAGCAATTCAGAGTTTGGGGGTACGGTAAATCACGGGGATTTTTGAGGCGCTCGCGAAATCGTGCCCTCTCATGGTTAGAGTCCTGTACACGGCAAGGAGGAAGAAAGAGAGAGAGAGAAAGAGAGCGCACCTGCCACTGACGTTTGGTTAAGACTTACGGTCAGGAAATACCGAGAGTCTGTCTAATTTAAATTGCATCCGCCGGGGCGCGCGCATATAGACGCGGACGCCGAGTAGTGCACGCAAACGACGCTTCCCTTTGTGTGAAGGTATATGGCAGGTCCGTGAACGCGTATTACGCGCTCGAGAAGAGGGAGAGACACCCCCATGGGGATCTGGTATGCTCCATTTAATACGTAAACCATTACATCGCGCATCCCACCCCCCGCGTCGCGCATCCCTCTCCCCCTCTGGCCCCGAGATTTTGCTATCGGGTGATCGAGCAAGAAATCACGCTTTGAGGAAGCGAGCGTGATAATCGAATAGCCCTCTTTTTTTTCTTTTTTTTTTTTTCGTGCCGCGCCAGGGCTACCCGAGAATTCGTGCCGGCGTTTTCAACCATGCGCCACCGTGTGTCGATTCTTATCGCGATGTACAGGGTGAAAAGACGATACAGAGATACTGGAGCGTGAAATATTAAATTGATGTGCAAATTTGTTCAAATAACACGGAAATCGATAATCCAGAATCCCGGAGAGTTTTTTGACTTGCACACGTTGGACGGGACGCGTTTAAAAGCGCTTACAATTGAAAATTAAGTGATTGCGCGCAATAAAAACGTGTCGGTTATTAAATCTACCGACTATGTGCGATAGGATTTTTTTTTACACATTCGTACTAAAAAACTTCTTTTTCTTTCTCTCTCTTCTCACTCTCTCTTTTCGTAGAATAATGTAAATCAAGGCATGTGTCGGAGTTGCATAGTTTGTAATAATTTCTGCGGCGTTGATAACAAAGCATCTTCGCGTCCGAAGCGTTTCACAGAATGTTAAACGAAAATATGAAATATGCCGCACACGTAAATTGCAAATTCGCGCCATATTATTCCGGTCGGGAAAATAATTAACAATGCTAATTTGGATTTGTTGGAAATACCTACTGTTGAGCAGAGCGAAGGCAGTAGTATCACAGTAACCTAATTCATCTTATCCACGCGGAATAAAACGTGTATAGCGGTTAAAAGCCGCCTCCTGCTGTACATATACATATATATACATATATACATATATATATGTATACATATATACCTACTACGGGGGATAATACGTTGATTCCCATTTATACGGATTTGCATGCCGCTTATAGCGTATGACGGACGGACACGAACGTTCTTTTCGAATGAGGACTAACGAGCGATTTTCTTGGCGCCGCCGCCGGCCCGGCATTACAGGAAGAAACGAACTGTGCCGGAAGTCCGTAGTCCGTTGAGCAAAGAATATTTTCGACGCGGCGCGGTCGATACTTTGTCAAATTACTTCATCAGCGACGTATACATATGTATATACAGAAATCTCCAACTTCATCAGTGATACATATGTATATGTAATATATATACATATATATGTATATATAGATTTCCAACTTCATCAGCGCGATGTGTGTATAGATCTCCACGAAGGAAAACGTCGTCCCTTCGCACGACCGTATAACGTGCATTAACGAGACATATCGCGGCCTCGGCGGACTGCTCGGAAAAACCGTAGATGGAAGTGACGTAGCGTAGTTGTGCCGGGTGTAGACCGACGGTTTAAAAGTAAGCACGTACACAAAAATACGACTGCGCTCGGCCCCGCTTGTTTAATGCAGAGCGGGTAGCTACTTCATTCGCCGCAACTGCGTTTTTCGCCGCGCGCCGCGCACAACGAGGGACGGTAGCTTGAATTATCTTTGACGTGGCGCCGGGTCGCGGCTACGTGCCGGTTTATTTATGCAACATTGTTTAACCCGCGCGACTCGCGCCGGGGAGTCGCGCTCTTTACGAGGACGCGAAAGAGATTTAGTATATATATATGTGTGTGTGTGTGTGTATATATAAAAATCGCGCGCGGAGAGAGAGAAGATTCGCCCGCGTCTCGGTTTGCGGTTGACGCGACACCCGGTACGTGGCCGATCAATAATTCCACTCGTCCTCCTCATGCCGCCTCTTAGGACAACGGGGAATTCCCTCCGAGGCCCTTGAACCTTAAATAGTACATTAACAAATAAAATTAACGGCGTGTCGTCCGCAGTCGTTCGTGCAGTTAAGTCGTTTTCGTGCGCCCTTTTGGTTTCGTGAAAATAAAAGGAAATATTCGAAATAGAGAGAGAGAAACGCGATGAAGATGTACGCGCGCGATTTAGAAGAGAGAAAACGAAAAGTGCAAACAATACGTGTGTGCAACACGATTACACAAACGCGTAAATATTACTCGCCGTTATATATATACGCAATCTCGTGTTTACGCGCGCGAGTAAGCAACTCGCGCGCAATTTTCAACGATATTGAAAAGTTCATGACTCGGTCGATGCGCGGACGCGATCCAGTGAGTGAGCTGCCCGCCTGTTTCGCGGGCAGAAAAATAAACAAGCACTCGCATCTTCTCGGACCAACAGTCCGACAATCGTATAAAACGTCGGTGGTAAAAAAAGAAGAGAGAGAAGGTAGCGAAGACGCACCAGAAGAACATATCGAAGATAACCGAGGAGTGCACTTTCGTGCGTGCTATATGTTTTACGGGACGGGTGTGCGGTGCGTGCGCAATAAAACACACAATACGGAAAACTTCGTCAAACGACCGGCAACGTGGATACACACGGCAGTGGTTTCCCGCGAAGTAGCCAAGTCTGTGAGAGAGAAAGAGAGAGAGAGAGAGAGAGAGAGAGAAAAAGAGAGCGAAGTACAATTCGTGTACACGTATCTACTTCCTTCGTCCCCTTTCTCCTCCCCCGAATTCTCGTGCGCGATTTCAAGGCGCTTGCCTTGCATTTTAGGATTTTTCGTCCGTAGTTTCTCGAGCACGGACTTGGACGGCGCTGAATAATTTAACACGATCGTTACGGCTCATCTAGCAAAACCAAGTTTTTCTCCTCACCGGCGCGAGTCAGTTCCGCAAAACGGAATAAATTTTGTTTGTGTCTTACTCCCTTCTTTTTTTTTCCCCTTATGTATAAGACTATAAAAAAATAAATCCGAGAGGAAGAATAGGGGAAATTAGAGATGCAAAAACAGCATCTGTATTTATAATAACTAGAAAAATTCGGCTGAATGTTGCAATTAAAAATTGTGTAATTTAAATTATCCGAGCGTCGAACTTTAAGGTTTCTTAATTAATATCACGTCCGTCTTCGATTTTACGACGTAACATTTTCAGTAACATTTTTTTTTTTAATTTAAAAAGAAACAAATATTTCTGTAGAAACGCACACGTAGAATCGATAGAACACATTTGTAAAATATACCGACGGATAGTTTTTCCCTTTCTTCAACGCGAAACCATATCAACAAAATTGAGTCGAAAAATATGAAGCTTTCGCAGCCGCAGTGTCACACGCTGATATGGTTTTGCGTTTTGAATCAAAAGAAAACTGTCCGGTATATTTTACGAGTATGTGCTCTATTGATTTCTCCTCACGTACGTTTGCACGTGAAGAATATTCTTTTATTTTCACAAAAAAGTGCACGAAACTTGGGCGATTTTCTGACGTCATAAAAGCCAAGTGTGCAATACCGAAGAGCCTTAAATCGTCTTATCCCTTTCATCGCGCGTTCGATGATAAAAAAGAAACAATAATAATAATCTACTATCGTTTAGTAAGTTTGTCAAAATCGTACAAAAATGCTCTTTTGCATTATGTCGCCTTATCCGGGATATTTCGTGCGGGCTTAACGAATCGCGTGCGAAAGCGGAGAGAGACGGCGGTTGCCAATCTCTCCGGGACGCGAAATCGCTTATCCGCGCTGGCATCGATTCAGCGAGCGAGATTTCTCGTTGTCAAATATATACCGCTTTCGGAGTCCCTTGAAATTTGCGAACGTTGCAGCCGCCGATTGAGGGAAGAAATCGAGAAAACGTCTTTCTCCGTATCGCACGACGCGACGACTCCCAACACGAACGGGGTCGCGCACGCGTGGGCGAGCCCGCGAGCAATAAACTCGAGCAAAACATGTACGCACATACCGGCAAATGCAGCCGAGAGAAGGCAGGAGAGAAGTGTACAAGAAGATGAAAGAGGGAAAACGAGAACGAGCACGAGAAAGAAGATGGAGAAGGAGAAGGTATTTCGCGTTAGTGGAATACGTACGTGCATCGCACGTAGGAGCAGCGCGCGTCGTCGTCGTCGTCGTCGTCGACGACGCCACGGTGCAGAAGAGCCGGAGACGTTGCAGCAACGGCAAACCTTGCAACAGGAAGGGATAGAAAAGGGCCCTGAGAAAACGGTTGGCTGCCTCGGCCTTCGCCTCTTTTTCTCTCTCTCTCTCGTCTTCGAAGCTTTTGTATACTTTCACACCGCTTTGTATGTGTCGCAGAATAGGATGGGGAGAGGGTGGAACTGATCGCTTTAAGCTGAGAAGGGTTTCTCGCGCTCGCGAAGCGTGCCGCGCGCATTCCCGAGCTGTGGGTGTATGTCGCGCACGTCTATATATTCCGGTCTGGATGCCGGAACGGAGGAATATTGTCAAGTGTTTCCTTCCCGGTTCGATCCCTTCGCTCGTTCTTTCACCCGAGCGATTCCACCCTTCAATCTCCCTCGGCGCCCTAGTCTTTGTGCCGCGCGCGACCGTGAAAGTGTTACCGTTACCGCGTGTCTGGGAGCAAATCGCGCGGTTATCGCGGCGGCTATATAAGAGAGAGAAAGCGCATAGCGGAAGATGAGAAAATCGCGCAGGTATGCACAGTGTGCGCGCGTGCGAGATGGGAAAGGAAACGCGCGCGAGGGAATGTTTGAGGGTACGACGACGCAGCAAACAACACGGTCGCCAAAATATTACTTTCGTCGCGAGCTACGGGCCCCGACACGTAGCTCGCATGCTTCGGTCCCTCTTGGAAATTTATAGCAAACATACCTGGCGAGATAAAACGGGGACACGGGACGCCTCGGGTGACGCAACTGGGAAATATTAGAAAACCGAGAGTAGTACACGAAATCGCGCGTTTCTCGTCGATTTGTTCTTAAGTGGGACAAAAAGAACTTTCGGTTCTTGCAAAAATATTCGAATTACATATTGTGTAGCAAATACAAGTAGATGATGCCACGTACAGATACATAAATCATTCTCTGAATGCGTAAAGTAAAACAAAACAAAAAGAAATTGAAGGAATAAAAAGAAACGAATCTCAGTTTGTGCAAAAATAAAAAATTTAAAAAATAAATAAATAAAACAAACAAAGAGAAACGGGATCTACCGTAATTTCCTGGCTGGCACCGAGGGGTGGATCGAATGTGGTGTTTTGAGTCGTAATTCGCGGTCGGTGTATGGAGCGTGATGTCGCGGTTAAACGAAGCAAGAGTTCCCGACGGGAAAAGAGCCGGGAGAGGAAGGGGAAGAAGGAAGAGAAAAAAAGAATAGAGCAAGAGAAAGAAAAGAGAAAGGCGGAGCCGAGAATGGAAATAAAGAAAAATCTAACGATCATTTCGCCCGCTAAAAATGCGACCACCTACGTCGAAGACGGGTGAGAGAGTACAGGGGTGTTCACTCGAGCCGGAGGGCTAAGAGAAAATATATAGAATCGAGGTCCCTCGGGTATCTCGTGATATAAAAGGAGACAAAATACACACAACCCGCAGGCATACGAGATATGGGTCTAGCGAAGGAATGAAAACGAGATTTCCCTCCGCGCGCGCGCGCCGCCGCCGTCGAGCGGAATCGCCGCCGCGTCCGCCCGTTTTCTCTTATTTTTCTTAAGAGTGTTCTCTCCTTCTCCTTTTGCGACGTGCCCTTTCCCTATCTACCATTCTCTTTCTCTCTTGTAGTTTTCCACCAGACCAATCGTGACCGTTCGTTCCTGCACCGAACGATACGGACTGTGCGCTTCAAAGCTTTTGGCCTTATTAACGGATAAAGAGAGGGACATAAGGGAGAGACCGAATCAGCTGACGCAATGACTTTTTGTTACGCGTTCAGCGAGTCTGCAGGATTTTGTCTCGTCTTTATCTTCTCTCTCTTTCTCTCTCTCGCTCTCTCTCTCTCTCTCTCTCTTGTGACGTGTTTTCGATAATTACATCAATTTGTCGACGTGTAATAATCATCCGTTAGGACACCGAATGAAGTATCGAGATTAACTTTTTATCGAGAATGCAGTGTGTGCGTGCTTGTGTGTGTGTGTGTGTGTGTGTGTGTATGTGAGAGAGATTCTCTTCTATATCCTTTGCTCGCGTTTATATTCTGATGTTATTGCGTGACGCTGCGGTTTTCGCAAAGGATCCCGAGATGATCACAACTGTCTTATCGTTCCATATTCTCTCTTCTCCCCCTTTTTGCCGTCTCTCCTCCCGTCGGGAGGAGGCAATATACTTTGTTCTCGAATACGTACAAGATGAGATCCCCAAGCGAGTTACACGCGAGAAAGTTTGTCGATAAAAATTCCATCGAAAACTTCAATCGGTCGCTTTGATTTTTAGGATTTAATGGCGCAATCGTGTGTGGATATGTGTGTGCATATCCACACACATTGATATATATATATATATACATATATATGTAAAAAAATAGTATTATTTGCGTATGAAAAACATAATTAAAAAACTTGTACGCGAACAAAAGTTGTCGATTCATTACTTCGTTCGCCGAGTTTTCACGATGTACATTAGCTTCAATAGTTCACGATCGTGAGTTTGCTGAATACTGAAGTGCGCGATTTTTCGCGGCGGGAATAATTCCCGCGCGGTGAGAAATAATAACGCACTTCTCGGGAAAAGAGCGGCACTCACCGCTACGTATGGTAGTGCCGATCAAATATAAATGATATTCGCTCGTTCTTTCCTTGATAATACGAAGGGAAGAAAGAAAGGGGAGTCGTTGTGGAAGTAATCGAATGCAAAAGAGGCGGGAAACACACAGAGGGCACGAAGTAAATATTATTTTTAAGGATTTTATCTCTCTCTCTTTTTCTCGCGATTGTCGCGTTTCTCTTCATATTAGCAGCGAGTTTTCACACATTTTACCTGTTTCGCTTGAAATACATCTCAAAGAGCGATGATGTTATCGGCGCGAGATAAGGCGCGGGAAGTAATTTTCAATGCCGTATTTTGTACATTTGCTATTGTTTCGAGTATAAAGTCGGACTATAAAAATATCCAATTCTATCTTTAAACACCGAGCCGTAGAAATATATACATCAATCCGTCGACTTAATGTGAATAATAAATCTTATCTTTCATTGTGTTTCATCTTTAGACCGCGCCGCGCGCGTGCTAAATTTGATACCGAAATTGCGTCCTGAATTTCCGTTTTCGGAGCTTAATTCGTCTCCGGATTTCCTCTTCCTTCCCCTTGAATATCAACGTCGTCGATCTTGCCGGCGAAAATAACTCGCGCTGCTTGTACGGACGCGGCATGCACCGCATCGATGACACGCTGGTGATGTCGCGTTGCATTATTATTATACAATACATAAATACGTACACGAATATCCACGTACACGTGGCGGAACGTGTGCTCGATGTAGAGCTCGAGATAGAGCTAAGCGTATCCGTGGGGTCGATCGGGGCCGGAACACAGACCTGGCTCAGAGAGAAGAGTAGATACCCACACGCACGCACACATACACAGGCGCGCGCGAGCACGATGCTCGTAGATTCACGGGTAGGCGAGTATATCGTTTGGGACGTGCCTGGATTAACGAATGAGTAATAACCGGCAATGGTAGCCGTGCTAGCTCGCTTGTGCCGCGCGAAACTTGACTAGCATCGTCGAAAGTGCAGATACTGCGTTGCGCGGAAGCACCGCGGCAATTAATATGCGGATTAGAAGATATCGTTTTAAACGACGACGCAGCCGCGCGAGATCGCGCCGAATAAACCGCCGAACGACGTCCGATCTGTCTCACTATTCCGTCGATCGTGCACACGACACTGACAGGTGTCTCGATCCGTAATAGGCGAGTCGTTCGACGTTTTGCGCCCTTGCCTTGTGTGCACGCGTATATGTGTGTGTGTGTGTGTGTGTGGAACCCCCTCGCTCGTAGACGCCTCTATATCCGCGTCACGTCGCCTTGTTATGGATTTCGATAAACGATAACGTTCGCGACTCCCCGCAACCTATCTCGAACGTTAAAATGTAGATCCGCGTGGTTGGGAAATTTGGGAAAAATGGGGATACGCTGAGAGACGGAGATAACGTAATTACGTGAAGGCGACTCTTCAACGGGTCGTGTTCTTTCTCAGAGCCGTTGGTTTACGACGCGCTTGATCGACTAATCGATCGTCGTTTTGCTCGTTTTCTGGAACCGCGTTCGGAAAGAGGATCTTTCCCGTGACGAATCGTTCATAGCGTCTTCTTATACGAGGAAGAATAAATATCTTCGTGGAATTTCTGAAACTTGAGAGAGCATCAGCGAAAGTTGGATCGTTAAGTTTATGTAACATCGAGACGCGGGGTAAGAAAGTGTTGACGAAAAAGAAAAGACGAAGTTCAGGTTCACTTAACTAGATAGCGAGGGTGGGAAGGAGGGAGGGAGGGCACGCGCGTTCGATAGCGGGCAATAATAAATAGCTCGGGGATGGGGAAAGGACATGACGCGTGGAACAATGGGGACGACGGCAAATAATTTCCGAACTCGCAAAGAGCAGCGCTCCGGTGTGTGGTCGGGTTAAGTTTCGCGGCGGCCAAACAGAAAGTGGAAAAAGAGACGGATAGGGGACGGAAAGGGAGTGTGGGATCGGGGGACGTAGGTCCATAGAAAGGCGAGAGAAAGGGGAGAGGATGGGGGCGAAGGCCGGGCATAAATTCAGGCATTTTTCGCGAAGTTTCGGCCCTCGGGACATCGTAATGGGGCGCGCAGCGAGGCGAACACGGCCGTTTATGTCTGAATATGAGGTAGGGTTGGAGAGTTGCGAAGAGCAGAAGGTGGCGGAGAAGGAGGAGAATGAGTCTACGGACCTAAGGTGCGTCTCTACCTGGTCAGGACCTTTTGCCTGGCATTCTGTCCCTCGATATTACGCGAGAATCCCCCATTAAAACATAAATTTCTCTGCCAGCTTTGTGTGTCGTAAATTTATTCGCGTCATTACCGGGAATTTGCAATGATCCGCATGATCCGTAATGGGAGCGCGCGCGTGTGTTCGCGCTGTAATTAAATCAATGAATCGACGCGAGAACAAAAAGCGAACGCGCCGCCGGCATCGGATGTAACGTCCGCGTTTTCAGCTGATTTTCAAAATAAACCTTCTGTTTGTAATACAATGTTAATGACGATGAAGATTGCGCGAAGTTAATTTAATAACCTTATTCGGTAAATAGATAATCGTCCTCTTTTAATGGTAATAGATAGCGCTAGAAGAGGAATTAATTAAACGAGACGGTTTCGCGCGCGTTGAAAGTCTCTGACATAATTGTAAACGCGACAGCGTGCTTTTAAACAAAAGCAGAAAATAGGGTACGTGCGCGCTGTGTGTGTGTTAAGAGACAAAGTAAGGGGAGTGTGTAACTTCTGTAATTTTTGCCGTCCGCCTTGGCTCGCGCGAAATCCGGAAAAAAATAATGTCGCGCCGGTGAAACTGGCGCAAAGGAGGAGAACGCGTTTGAAAATAATACCTTGGCGCAACGACGGGGAAAGGATTTTTCTCTTTACACCTCCGCAGGAATAACATTCTCTCCCCCGCGTAATAGTGATCCCGTCCGCGGAATATGGCAACGGACATTGTAATGAGACCGCGCGCGCTCGGAGATTTTTTCGCAAAAGTATTGTCAAAATTATCATCCGGAGTCTTCGCTTTGCTTTTACTTCCGGCTTACTACGCGCGAAGCGATGATATTTTTTCGCGCGAGAAAAGAACGGTATGTTCGCGATTGAACGCGCGATTACGTCGTACTGGATTAAACGTGTGTTATCATCGCGAGAGATATTTCGGTGATACGTAATTAAACAGCGGTTTACGTGTGTTGTTTGTTTCGCGCGTCTATCAATTTGTCGTGGCGCAATCCCGTAAAGAAAATGTACACAATCGAAGGAAACGACGCGTCATAAAACACGTGCTGGTGAAGCAACTTGAAGGAAAAACACAGGCTGCTTCGCGAGCACGTGTCGGGGCGGGATTTCTCTCGGTGATTTTACGACGACAAAATGGCAGCGTCGCTTGTATATGTCGATAGGTTTTGCATCGAAGTAACTCCGATGACGGGAGATACATCGATCCTACGAAACGATTTCGTCGCACACCTTGGCACCCGTTACGTTATCGGGGTCGTGGTTTACGATTTTCTCGCGGACCGATAAATACCGGGTGCGAAATAAACTTGGCGTCAGCTGCCCGTGCGCGATTATAAAGCAGCTTGTGTGCGAACAAGGGGGATTGCTCGTATATATCGAGACTTGCGGCCTGAAAACTATAGGCGAACGCGACGTCGCTGCGGTTTCTCGATTTCGGAAGATATTGCGAAATAACGAGACAGTCGGTTGAGAAAAAAAAGTAATATTTCGCGCTGCTGCGTTGTTTTTTTGTTTTTTTTATATATTGTAAAAATATTTTTTCCAAAACACTCGGTGAAATGGCAACGAGAGCATAAACAGCTTCAATGGTTATTGCATGAAAGTGCAACCAACCGTGCATTTTTATACACGCTATTTACGCATGAGAGTAATTACAAAATTCAACACACACATGCGCGCGCGCGCGCACATACATACGTGTTAATTTGCTACTATAATATTAAACATTGCAATTTGTTGTTCGTTTAAAAAATATTGCAGAGATTACCGTGAGAAAAATGGAAATGTTACAAAAAAAAAGAGAGAAAGAGAGAGGAGAAGGGAAGGAGGGAAAAAGCAGATGAGAAACGGTTTGTAGTAAATTGCTCCTACAGTCAATCCAGTCATACGAAATCGCTCGCGTACAAGTACAAGTACGCTAAAGTCGATAAAGAAAATACGCGCCGTTTGAAACTGCAGCGCGAATCGACTTTCTAACTTGGATGCAACCGGTGCTCTTCGTGCAATGTTAATATTTATTCTGTATCGCGAACAAAACCGTGATAAGGGGATGAAGAGCGGAGAAAAAGGGCACGCGCGCGCGCGCGCGGGAGAGAGAGAAAGGAAGAGAGGACGAAATTGCAGGCTCGGCACGATGAAAAGAACGCCGTGTTGTTTTGTGTCCTCGCCTCCCTCCCGTCTCTTCGGTCTCGATCGCTTTGTCTGAATCGTATCCTCCGGGCTTTGCTTTCATTTTCCGTCGCCCTGATTTCTTCGGTAACTGCCGCGTGACGCGAATCCGAAATCAGGAACAAAATTCGATGTTCTGACGCGCGTTCGAACGTGCATACAAAATGGATATCGCAGTCTATTTTTCCGCCGACCTTTTCATTGTGGAACTCAATATCCGATCAACCGACTTGCATGCACGTCGAGGCGCGCACAGTTGCGCGTTCGACGGCCGCGGAAATTGAAGGTATAACTCTGTAATAATTAAAATCTCACGTACGCGCACACACGCAACACACATACATTGCACCCGTGTGTACGTCGCGATTTTATATATTAATTGTTTATTTAATGTGTGACTATACGGTTTGCATGCTAAGTATTAATTATTTGATACCTTAGTTTGATACTGCGCGCGTTATGGAATCGCACAGTTTTTTATTACAACGTCGCATGAAATCGTAAAATTCCATTAAACGGAAGTTTCACACGCTCATTACGTATCCGATGAAATTTATATGTACGATATATATATGTATATGTATATATATGCGCAAAAAGTGCGACGTTAAAAGAGAAAATGACGATAATTACGGCAGTTTGGTGTACGCGGCGCAAATAGGCGCTACTCCACCTGATTAAAAACTTGTACGAATTTGCTTACTCCGGACTTATTTAAACGTGCGCGTGTCCGGTTAATCTCGGAAACGGTTTGCATTCTCGCTCAAGATTATTTTCCCTCGCTCGGGCTTGCGTCTCGGGGTTTAAAAGATATTTTGCCCGCCATGTTTCGATATAGAGTATACAGACGGAATCGGATACATCGATACTTTTCTTTAACCGTATTCTGTGTGTGTATATACTCCGCGCTCTCTGCGATTCCCCGAGTGAATTGCTTAACAAGAACAACTGCTGACGGAGGGAATGAATTACAATCCACGGGACTAAGCAGAGGAGGTTTTGTATCGGACTCTCGGGGGAGCTGCGCGCGATCCCGTGTACATGATTTTCTGAAGTGCATGTAAGAAGAAAAGCGGGTTTTACGATAAAAAACACGGTTATATTTTTACCTAACGCGCAAGAGCGAAGCTCACGAATATGAACGCCGAAGAAAGAAAACACAGGGCGAGTGCTTCTCTACTTTTTCCTTTTTTTTTTCCCCGCGCTGAAAACAACATTCGTCCGTTCGCTGAATAGCAGCGATCGCGTCGCTCGTCAAAGGTAAATGGACAGATAAATTTCTCCCGTCTGACTTATATGTACGCAGACACCCACGAAGAGACGGTAAAACGCGGAGAGATAGGGTACGAGTATATATTCTAGACGGAGAGAACGCCGCGAGTCACCAGGAATTTACAGAACCGCACAGGCAAATTATACGGACGAATGCATCGAGCAAACGGGTCGGCCCGTTTACGAAATGTTCCGTTGCCTAGTCCTACCTTCGGGACTTCAACCCTCATTCCGCTCGCTTCCCGTTTCCAGGCGCGCGCTCACACACGTACGTACACCCCCGTCAGGAAAAGACGAGAGAAATTCTGCAGGATGCTGCCTTCGCCCGGGGTCATTTCTGCGAAACCGCGGCGGTCTCGGTAAAAGATTTTAATTAATTTCGGGTATACAGGAGGAATACTTTGATAAGACTCCCCGCGGTTCTTTTGTCGGAATTATAGGGAAATCCGTTTGTCTTCTCCTTCTCTTTCTTCGTTCTTCCTTCCCTCTTTATACTTTAATTTTGCTGAATTTCTAATAGCGAGATCTCGCTCGCGTTCCTCTCGAATTAACATCGATATACATATATACACACACGCACACATTATATGTACTTGTACACTGCATTTAAACGGCAACGAGAGGAATATATGATTAATGAGAAATGTTGCATCGACGACAATTCTCTTGCTGTATCGGTGAAAAGCAATGAAAAGAATTTTATGAATTTTACTAAATTAATCAATCCTTTGTCGCGAAATTTCATTTCGAATAGCGTCGACGTATATTAATTCTCATGCGTCCTGGCAGGAAACAAGCGTAGGGGTTAAAAGATTCGCTGAAACGTGAAATCACGAATAAGAGAGCTGTGTTTTCTGGTATTTTGCCGGTTATTCGTTCAGAATACAATAGAGTCTAATAAATACCGCTATAAAATTCATTTTACTGTAGATACATATACACGGATTATTCGCGAAAATATAATTTAACAATATTGGCGAGCAAATTCGTCGCGCTTGTACATCGCATTTCGCAAAGAAAATCGCGCTCACATTTTTTTTTCTTTTTTTTCATGACGATAAAAGGAATTGACTTTTTTTATTTTCTTTTTTTATTCTCTTCTCTCCGTTGCAGAGATAATATTTTATTCCATCGCGACAAGAGCGAAGGAAAATTGAGGTCTTTCCATTCGCGATTACGCGCAATGATTCCTCCTCATTGACTATTCAGTAAAAAAAAATAAAAAAAAAAAAAACGCGAGCAAAGAAATCGACACGCGTTAACAAAAAACGCTTTTGTATTATCGCACGAATTTGAACGTCGTGCTTGCGCTACCTACAAAAGAAAAAAAAAAGAAGAACAAAAAATGAAGTAACGTTTTGCGATTTCTGCCGGACAGCCGCGACTTGGCGCGCAGCGACGCGTTCGGACCTTCATTTATTATCCAATAAATCACGCGCATTCTTTCGCGACCCGGCGCGCCGGGTATTATCTGGCTAAGCTGCGGCGGTCGGAGTTTATTAATGGAACGCGCGCGCACGCTCGGACTCTCTCCGAAACCAAATTAAAACACACGCTTCGCGCGCGCGAGAGAGAGAGTGACCCGGGTCCGACGGATATTCATTTAAGAGAGATTTAGACCCTAGCGCAGCTCGCGGGATGTTAACGTTTTCGCATTCATCCTCGTTGCCTTTTCGCGCGGCTTTTGCTTCCGCGTTCGCGGACGGCTCGAAGAAGAAGCGAGGATGGGGGAACGGGAGTTAAAGCGAACGCAAAATGAGAAAGTTATAGAATCGCATAAGAGAGGACGAAGGGGGGAAGGTTGGCTAAAAGCCGCGCGTCGGAAAGAGAGTGCCACTGCGAGCGTATTCCACCGCAAATGACATTAAAGAGGGAGGGGGTTTCACGCTCCTATATACACACTCATACTCTGTCTCTCTGTTTCTCCATCTCGCGGCCACCGGTCGAAAGCCATATTTCGTGCTCGGTACTCTCTATTTTTTTCTTCCTCCCTCGTCATCCGTCCGTCCGTTCGTTTTACGAGTTTCATCCTTTTCCGCGCCGCGATCGCTGATTTATTGCGGAAAGCTTCGGTGATCACGCGGAGAGACCCGCGCGCGCGATTCTTTCTCTTTCCGCGTGCGAGTCTCGACGCAGAATTATTATTCGAGCGATGATCCGAGCACGGTCGGCCGAGCGGAAACTGCAGCGCGCGAACGGCAACCGAACGCCCAACCGTATATAGGTATATATATACATATATATACAGGGCGGATAAATTGTTTACCGGTCGGATAACGAGAGAAGAACGATGATGTTTGCATTGAACGATAGCGGGACGCTCGACGATAACGAGTTATGTAAAAATTTTCATTTTTCCCTATCGGCTCGACACTGCCGTATTGAGCCGTGTAAACAGAGTGCGCGCGCGTTAAGAATAAGCGATCCTTCAATATATATACACTCTGATAACTACGGGCCGATAACACGAACTGAAATATAATAATGTCGAATATTAAGTGTGATCACATTATTAATGCCCGCGCGCGACGTTTGTACACGTTTATTAAGTTGTACGAGCTAAACACACACACACACACACACACATACACAGAGAGAGAAAGAGAGAGAGAGAGAGCGGAGAAAATATAATCGAATCAGTTATTTTCCGCAGCGAAATTGCTGCGAAATATTCTTTTTATTTCCCCGCAAAAAAAAAGAACAAAAAAAAAAATTCCCAGTTCGATGCGCATTAATGTAACCGCGTACAAAAGCATTTTTATTACCGTGTCATTCTATTATTGTTGTACAAACAACTGCCGAATTGTGCAGTTACAAAAAATAATAGCGCTGTACGCGCTAAAAAAATGCAATTCGAAATCCTTTGTACGCCAAACGTGTGTACGAAAGATCCAACACACGTGCGCACGTGTGTGTAACAAATGACTCCGCGCGTTCTCATTATTTAACCGTAAAGTTTGTCAGGCAACGTTGGGCAAATTGTACATATTTACTTTTCGCGCGTTATCTCTTTGATGTGTACGCGCGCGACTTTTCTTGCACTCGGTGACATTCGCGTCCGATCGATAGGGGAGCCGCCGGAAAGTGACGCTTCGGAAGTAGCTGGTCGTTGAAGAGCTCGTCATTGTCGTGGCCCTTCCCGTCGTGGCGCTTCTTCATCGCACTCTATTTTCGGAGTGACTATACTGGCGTCTCGGGGAAAATAAGAGCACATTTCGGTTCACGAGCGCAGCTCGTAAATGGAGCCTGCGAAACAGTTAGATACATACGAATGGACTATCCGCGCGCGCGGTGACGAGGGTAGAAACGTCTTGGAGGGGAGAGATGGAATGAGAGAGCGTTCTTCTCTCGAGTGAAAGAACCGAACCGGGCGGGGGAAGGAAGAGGAAGAACACCGGAAGAGAGTGTCGTTTTCTCTTTCTCTCTTAGCTCTCGTCGTGTCGCACGTTTTCACTGGTTAGGGCCTTTGCTTCCCTTCCTCGCCTCCCTCTCCCTCTCTCTTTCTCTCGACATTTTCCACTTCGCCTAATACGACTTTCCTAAAGAGAGGCAGGAGAGTAACTTCAGGAAGCCGCTGTGGAAATCGATGCACTTTCACTGACCTAATCGGCGATCGCCTCTTTTCACTACGTGACCAACCTGTCAAACTATATAATCAGACTGTCGAGACTTCGAGTTATTCATCCTCTTTGCGGAAAAGAAAGAGAGAGAGGGACTCGCTGAAAGGGAAAATCATCGTAAAAGTCCGTCTGTTTTATTTACGAGGAATTTACCCTTCACGCCGATCATGCGCGACGCCGGTGAATAAAATCCCTTTCTTTTTTTTTTTTCATCTCTCTTGTATTATATCACGGAAGTGTAGTCGCGCCATTGTCGATGCGACAAGCAGTCATCGTCGTCCGCCGTTGTTTTCTTTTTTTTCAACTCGCCGCGAGGTCGTCGCGAAGCAAATCGCGGTGCGACATCTGCGAAATAAATTTCTGCGCAAATTACGCGCGCGCCGTGCACTTAGCGTCGTGGAAATAAATTCTCGAGAATCACGAAGCGATAGCAATCAAATTGCCGAGTGTCGGGGGTGCCTCCCGCTCCCTCCGGTACATCTCCGTCGCGCACACGGCCACTACACGTCGTCTCTCTCTCTCTCTCGTTAGTAATACGGAATTGTTAATCACTGTACCGCAAGACTAGAGAGAGGGTATAACTAACGACTGGCGGATGCATCGGCGAGATATCGCAGTTAAACTTGAAGCGTGTGCGAGTTTCTATCGGTCGGCAGCGGCGGCGGCGGCGCGCGGAGAACCGAAATGCTGTAATTAGCGCGTCTACCTTTGGTTTCCCGGCGTTTCCCTCGTCATCTTCCCCGCGCGCGCGTTCCGTGAACGGGAATTAAAATAGCGTTCGATTAACGCGCCGAGTAACTCGCTTTTCGCGCACAATCACTTTATTTCCGGAAAC